>SJYX01021931.1:168177-206961 GCA_006410675.1 Oreotragus oreotragus
AAAAAAAAAAAAAATTCTCCTTGACTTGAAAAGAGGCGGCAGCTATCATATTCTGTACCTTTTAGTAGCGGTATTAGCAGGAGCAATCATACAGGGCAGTTTCTCAGGTCTAAGTTTGAGAATAGGTAAAAAGACAGCTTGGCTTCCATTCAAGTTTTCTTTCTTTTTTGTTATTCAAGGTTTCTTTTACTTCTGTTTACTCCCAAAGCAGTAAATACATTGCTGTTGATAAAAACAAAATAAAAAAGAGGTCAGGGAATGCAGCTCCCCATGCTTTAAATGCATTTCACAGAAGTTCAATCAAAGTTCATTGGAACTGGCAGCCTGCCAGTTTTCCAGATTGGAAAAGAATGTGGACCTCCTAACAGCCAGATCAACACCCAAAGACAACTTAGAACACCAATGTGCAGGGTACTGAGTCGCTTCAGTCATGTCTGACTCCGTCTGAGCCCACGGACTAGCTTGCCAGGCTCCTCGGTCCATGAGTTCTCCAGGCAAGAATACTGGAGTGGGTTGCCCTGCCCTCCTCCAGGGGATCGTCCTGACCCAGGGAACGAACCAGCATCTCTTGTGTCTCCTATTTTGGCAGGTGGGTTCCTTACCACTAGTGCTACCTCGGAAGCCCAGCAGAAGGCAATAATTCTGTTATGCAGAGAGCCACATTCTCCAAGGCTCTGGAATTCTCGTCATACTGGCACCTAGCAAATGCCTCTTCTCTGAGCAAGTTCTGAGTGCCTAGAAGTTTCTATTTCTGTCTGTTTATAGCATATTGAAAAGCAGAGACATTATTTTGCCAACAAAGGTCCATCTAGTCAAGGCTATGGTTTTTCCTGTGGTCATGTATGGATGTGAGAGTTGGACTGTGAGGAAAGCTGAGCACCAAAGAATTGATGCTTTTGAACTGTGGTTTGGAGAAGACTCTGGAGAGTCCCTTGGACTGCAAGGAGATCCAACCAGTCCATTCTGAAGGAGATCAGTCCTGGGTGTTCTGTGGAAGGACTGATGCTAAAGCTGAAACTCCAGTACTCTGGCCACCTCATGCGAAGAGTTGACTCATTGGAAAAGACTGATGCTGGGAGGGATTGGGGGCAGGAGGAGAAGAGGATAACAGAGGATGAGGTGGCTGGATGGCATCACCGACTTGATGGACATGAGTCTGAGTGAACTCCGGGAGTTGGTGATGGACAGGGAGGCCTGGCATGCTGCGATTCATGGGGTCACAAAGAGTTGGACACAACTGAGCGACTGAGCTGAGCTGAGCTGAGGGGATTTCTACCATAGAGGAATACATTCTTCTCCTTCCCCTTCCAGACGGAGTAGAAGGTGAGTGAAATGCAAAGTACTCTGTCATCTCTTCTCCGAAGAAACCTCTTTCTCCTCAACCTCAGCTTTGTGTATAGACTGAAACTGAGTGAGCAGCTAAAACTGGCAGATCTAGGCCTCCCTGGTGGCTCAGTGGTGAAGATGCAGGAGAGACACAGGTTTGATCCCTGCTCAGGGAGGATCCCACATGCCTCAGAGCAACTAGGCCGTGGGCCGCAACTATTGAGCCTGTGTTCTAGAGACCAGGAACCACAACTACGGAGCCCGCGTGCCTCAACTATAAGGCCCACACACCCGACAGTCCAAGGGAAATCACTGCAATGAGAATTCCATGCACAGCAAGAGACAGAAGTCCTGGCTTGTCACAAAGTAATAAAAAAACAATAAAGCAAAGCAAAAAGCAAAGTTTAAAGACAAATATTTATATTGCAATCAGTTAAGACTACTGTCCATCACCTTCTTTCTTTTTTAAAATTGTATTTATTTTTTTATTAGCCGCACTGGGTCTTTATTGTTGCATGGGCTTTATTGGTGCTTCCCTACCAACTGAGCTACTTAAAAAAAAAAAAAAAAGTCATGGACAGTAGTCTGAGCTGATTGCAATATAAATATTTGTCTTTTAAAAAGCTGACAAAACTAGTTTAGGACCATATACTTAGAATATTCTACATGAATGGTCTGGTACCTGTCTTTAAAATTAGAAGCATATATCATTTTGTTGTCAGCTTTTAGAGGCCTCCAATAGAGCATCTAGTTGTTTTTCTACCAAACCACGTTATTTGTCAACATTATCCTGACTTATGTTATTACTGATAGGGTATTTGTGATTTCTGTCAGGCAGAGACTGTATCACCCGTTCTTATTTTCTCCACAATGCCTAGGATGGCACCTTGCTCACTGAAAACACTTTATAAATGCTTGAGAAACTGAATTTAGGACCAATTTTTCCCCCTTTCTCCTTTTGCCTGTGAACATACTACCCACCTTGCAGTACTGGAATAAGACTACCTTTTCCATGAAGGGTTTCAGCTTCATTTCAACCCTATTAATTTCTCCTTGTCTCTGAGCTCCTCTAAAACTGTTAATATGATGTTTTGTATCATCCTCCAAATTTTTATTTATCTTAATTCTTCAGGGAGACCTTAAGTTCCTCAAGGATATGAGTCATCTTGCACTTATTTCTTTAGAGAAGGCCTTAACTAACGTTTAATAAACCCTCAAATAAACACCATGTTAAATCAGATAAGTATCTCATCTACATATATTTGAGAAAAGACCACTCCTTTTTTGGTTTGTGTTTTATATTGCCCTGATCTAATGAAATTCAGACAAGTATCACTGTCAGAGGATGTTAGAGCAAGAGAGGCCTTCAGCGATTATCAGTTCTGCACAGTTTACCCCATTTTCATGTAGCATTACATTACACAGCCTGCCTCCCTTCACCCTCTGCTGGCCATTCTAGTAACTGCACCTTCTTGCATCTCATTTCAGAATGACTCATTTCTCCAACTTTCTGAACTGTCTAAAGTCAATTTTTTTATTCTACAAAATATAATACCGTTTGTTTATACTCCAGAAAAATTGAAATTATACCATTCATAGGTAATATTCATTTAGGCATTTGGGTTCTGGAGCCAGATTTGCTGTGTCCATAAGCCAGATCTTCCATTTCATGGCTTGGGTTTAACATCCTAACATCTCTGGTCCCAGTTTCCTGATCTGACAAAATGAGAAGAAGAATAATAATGACTTTCTAAGATTGTTTGGAGGCTCAGTGAATTAATGCTGGCATAATACTTGGGATAGTACCTGAGAAAAAGCAAGTTTTCAGTATTCTTATTGTTTGGTGGTGGTGGTAGTTATGTCCAATAACTTTCATGCCAAAGACAAAAGTTTTTTATTTGTTTGTTCTAGAATACCAAGCTCCTAAAAAAAGGTATTTTTTTAGGATACCTTTTAGGATACACTTCTCTATCTTTAGATTCCCAGCACTGTGCACTGTGCTTGGGACATAGTAATTGCTTAGCAAAGTTTTGTTAAATGCAATGTATGAATAAGTGATTATTAAGAATACAGTTAGAGTTAGACAAGGCCCTGGTTCTAGTGTGATTAGATTGACTAGTTTTCTGTGAGTATGGTTTCAGTGTGTCTGCCCTCTGATGCTCTCTTGCAACACCTACCATCTTACTTGGGTTTCTCTTACCTTGGGCGTGGGTTGTCTCTTCACACTGCTCCTTACCTTGGACGAGGGGTATCTCCTTACCGCTGCAACCTGCAGGGCAACCCAAGACGGGCGGGTCATGGTGGAGAGGTCTGACAGAACGTGGTCCACTGGAGAAGGGAATGGCAAGCCACTTCAGTATTCTTGCCTTGAGAACCCCATGAACAGTATGAAAAGGCAAAATGATAGGATATCAAAAGAGAATCTCCCCAGGTCGTTAGGTGCCCAATATGCTACTGGAGATCAGTGGAGAAATAACTCCAGAAAAAATGAAGGGATGGAGCCAAAGCAAAAACAATACCCAGTTGTGCATGTGACTGGTGATAGAAGCAAGATCCGATGCTGTAAAGAACAATATTGCATAGGAACCTGGAATGTCAGGTCCATGAATCAAGGCAAATTGGAAGTGGTCAAACAAGAGATGGCAAGGGTGAACGTCNGGCCGCCGCCCTGACCTCAGATGCGAGGTGTCTCCTCCCAGCCGCCACTGACCTCAGACACAGGGTAGCTCCTCTCGGCCGTTCCTGAATCGTCGCAGCCTGGCACTCTAGGTTGCTGCCCCTGACCTCGGACGTGGGGTAGCTTCTCTCACCCGTGCTGAGTGTGAAATGGCATTGGGTCTAAAACTACAGCTTGTGTATCCTGTGTATCTTAATTTAAAATAGTTTATTCCTACAAAGTGCCACCCATTATTTGAGCTTTCAGCAAATTATAATCTTTTTGCTGGTGGAAGATTTAATCTTGTTGTTTAGTCGCTCAGTTGTGTCCAGGTCTTTAGCAACCCCATGCACTGTAGCCCACCAGGTCCCTCTGTCCATGGGATTTCCCAATCAAGAATACTGAAGTAGGTTACAATTTCCTTCTCCACGGGATCTTCCTAACCCATGGGTCGAAGCTGTTTCTCTGGCATTGAGGGCAGATTCTTGCCTGCTGAGCCACCAAAGAAGCCCAGAGAATTTAATATATTGGTACAAAGCAATGTGAAGTATACAGATATTGTTGGAAAACTGATATTAATAGACTTGCTTAATGAAGGGTTGCCACAAACCTTCAATTTGTAAAAAGCACACAAAATATGTAAAGCACAATAAAACAAGGAATTCTGATAATGAAAATATGTATGCTTATTTTAAAATTCTCTTGAATTTTAAATGGAACTACAATCTAGAGGAGACATGTAATATGCCCAGTATAGCAAGCAGTACAAGTTATTTGACTAAGTTCCAATCTTTTTCTTCAAAGCAATTGTAACAGATAGTTCATGTAATGAATATTAAATTAGGTCCTGTGGAGTGATGGAAAAAGTGAAAAATCAGAATTCTCTTCAGGAACTTTAAAAAAAAAACAAGCAGACTAATAAACAGCAGGAGAATGGTCCTATGAAAACCAAAAGCAGAAATTCAGAGACAAAGATGCAAGATGTGCACAGTCTTCATCTATGTTGGTATTAGTCACTCAGTCGTGCCCGACTCTTTGCTACCCCATGGACTGCAGTCAACCAGGCTCCTCTGTCCGTGAAATTCTCCAGGCAAGGATATTGGAGTGGGTTGCCATTTCCTTCTCCAGGGAATCTTCCCAACCCAGGGATCAAACCCGGGTCTCCTGCACTGCAGGCAGATTCTTTACCGACTGAGCTACAAGGGAATACAGTAGGATAATTTAAGTGGCCTTAACAATTTGTGACCTTAAATTAAATGAGCAACTTGTGTACAACACACTTTTTTTTTTACATCCACTTTCAATATGCTTTGAGTATAAATGTCTAGGGACTGTTTTGGTAAAGGAAAGGATAATTTCATTTATACCTAGTGATTTTACAGTGAGAAACAAACAATTTAAATTGGCACCTTTATTTTGATCCATTTGCACCATTGTATTGTCTTTGTTCCATTTTCAAAGATCAGTTGCATATAATTGAGTCTATTTCTGGGCTTCTTATCTTGGTTCATTGACTTGTCTATTGTTTTTGCAATAACATCCTGTCTTGACTACTCTAGGCTCATAGTAAATCAAGTCAGATAATGTCAGTCTTCCAACTTTGCCCTTCTTCAGTGTTGTGTTGGCTATTCTGGGTTTTTGAAATTCCATGATATATTTCCTGGTATTTTGGTTGGGTTTACATTGACTCTATAGGTCATATTAGAAAGAACTAACATCTAAACAATATTGAGTCTTCTTATTATAAATATGAAATATCTCTCTATTTAGTTTTTTTTTAATTTGTTCATCATTTTGGAGTTTTTTTCTTGCATATACCTATGATATATGTTATTAGATTTATACCTATGCATTTCATGTCTTCAGTTATTAATGTAAACAATATTATATTTTAATTTCAAATTATATCTGTTCACTGCTAATGTATAGGCAAGTGATTGATTTTTGTTTACTGACTTTATAGTTGCACAATTGATTTTACAACATATTAATTGCAGACCTTTGTTCATTCGTGTTTTCTGCTTTAATAATATTATTCACAAAGAAATGCATTTTTCTTTCTTTCTTTCCAGTCTGTATGCTTTTTATATTATCGTCATTTTGCATTAGTTAGGACTTTATGTATGATGTTAAAAAGCAGTAGTGAGAGGAGATATGTCCTTGCCTTGTACCTAATCTTACTGGGAAAGCTTCCAGTTTCTCACTATCAAGTAGGATGTTACCTATAGTCTCTTTTGGTTTTGTATTTTTAACTATCAGTCTTTATCAAGTTGAGAAACTTTTTCCTAGTTTATGAACAGGTTTTGTCAGAAATGGGTGTTGGATTTTGTCAAATGCTTCTGACATGATCATATGATATTTCTTCTTTAGGTTGTTGATGTGAAGTATCACTGTAGTTGATTTTTTTTTTAATTGAACAAGTCTTGCATACCTAGTTTATACCACTTGATTGTGGTCTATTTTTTTAATATATATACTGTTTGATTCAATTGCTTAGCACTATATTGAGAATTTTCACATCTATGCTCATGAGAGATGTTGGTCTGTAATTTATTTTCTTGTAATGTTTTTGTCTGATTTTTGTGTTAGGGAAATGCTTGCCTCATGGAAAGAGTAAGTATTCCTTCTACCTGTACCTTCTAAAAAACAGTTTTGAAAATTAGTATAATTTCTTCATTAAATATTTGATAGAATTCACCACTCAACTCATTGATCCTGGTGTTTTCTATTTTGGAAAGTCTTTAATTGTCATGATTACATTTCTTTAATAAATATAGGTTTATTGAGATTTTCTATTCCTTCTATATGAATTTTGACACGTAATATCTTTCAAAACATTTTACTATTTAACTTATGTCATCAAATTTGTGGTGTAAAGTTGTTCACAGTATTCTTTTATTATCCTTTTAACACCCATGGGATCAATGGTGATAGCCCCTCTCTCAGTTCTGACAGTGTAAATTTTCATCCTCCTGGTTTTTATACCTTTAATTTGAAAGGCAGAAAAATGAAGATAAACCTCTTGCATCCACCTCAAATTTCCTTGTGAATTTATTGGAAAGTCTGCATTTTTTCTCAAATCGGTTCTTTATTTCTTTTTATACTTATATTTAAAAACAAGCTAGTGGCCCGATCTAAGAAAGAGTTATGTACAAAGAAATCCCCATAAGACTACCAGCAGATTTTTTCTGCAGAAAATTTGCAAGCCAAGAGGGAATGGCATGATATATTTAAAATGTTGAGAAGGGGAATTTCTCTGGTAATCCAGTGGTTAGGATTTTGCCTTCCAGTTTCGTGGGTACAGGTTTGATCCCTGGTCAGGGAAATAAGATCTCACATGCTCAGAGTGTGGCCAAAAAAATAAAAAATAAAGCTTGAAAAAAATATATCAAGAAACTAAAGTGCTGTAAAAGAAAACCTACAACCTAGAACACTCTAACCAACGAAAGTATCATTCATAATTGAGAGAGAGATAAAGAACTTCTCAATTGCATATGGAATATAAAAACAAAATGAAAACAACAAAATAGTTATAGATTCACAGATATAGAGAAGAAAAACATTCATTACCAGTAGGGAGAGTAATGGGGAGAGTATTAACAGATACAAACTACAAAGCTGCATATTGTCACCCTGCTTATTTAACTTATACACACAGTACGTTGTGCAAAATGTTAGACTGGATAAAGTACAAGCTAAAAGCAAGATGGCAGGGAAAAATATCAATAACCTCAAATATGCATCTGACAACACCCTTATGACAGAAAGTAAAGAGGAAAAGTAAAGAGCATCTTGATGAAAGTGAAAGAGGAGAGTGAAAAAGCTGGCTTAAAATGCAACATTCAAAAAATGAAGATCATGGTATCTGGTTTATCACTTCATGGCAAATAAATGGGGACGAAATGGAAATAGTGAGAAACTTTATTTTCTTAAGCTCCAAAATCACTACAGATGGTGAAACTGCAGCCATGAAATTAAAAGATGCTTGCTCCTTGGAAGAAAAGCTATGACCAGCCTAGGCAGCATATTAAAAAGCAGAGACATTACTTTACCAACAATGACTCATCTAGTCAAAGCTATGTTTTTTCCAGTAATCATGTATGGATGTGAGGGTTAGACCATAAAGAAAGATGAGTGCCATAGCATTGATGCTTTTGAACTGTGGTGTTGGAGAAGGCTCTTGAGAATCCCTTGAACAGCAAGGAGATCAAACCAGTCAACCCTAAAGCAAATCAGTCCTGAATATTCACTGGGAGAACTGATGCTAAAGCTGAAACTCCAATACTTTGGCCACCTAATGCAAAGAGCTAACTCACTGGAAAAGACCCTGATGCTGGGAAAGATTGAATGCAGGAGGAGAAGTGGATGACAGAGGATGTGATCATTGGATGGCATCACTGACTCTCTGGACATGAATTTGAGTAAGCTCCGTGAGTTGGTGATGAACAGGGAAAACTGACTTGCTGCAGTTCAAGGGGTTGCAAAGAGCTGGACATGGTTGAGTAACTGAACTGAACTGAACTGATGGGTAGGTTAAGAAAATAGAAAACATGGTCATGATGATGTTAAGTCTAGAAATGGTTTTATAGAATAGTTCGTGTTTGGATAATACCTTGTTAGCAAGGAACTTATAGGGGAAAGTGCACTTAAATGAACAAAGGCAGACAAAATACATTCATGAGTATCTGTTAGCTTTTTAATGCTCCAACTACCTAGATTCCAGGTAACTGGAGCAGAGGAAATGGAAAGCTTTATTGGAGATAGAAGATGAATTATATCCATTTATCTATTGTCCAACTTAGAAACTATAATGCTCTTTGATAGCTAGGGAGTGAATATATTAAGTATATTATATTCTTAAGCAAGGCATCCACAAAATTAAACTGTGCTTTAGAAACATTCACAGTGCAGTGATGATTTTCAGAAAGTCTTCAGTTTATGCCTGGCTAAATTCTAAAGGCTGGATATGAGAGATTTTTCTCACTGATGAGAAGTTCATGGTTTTGAAGGAGGTGTGCAAAAATAAAGCACAAGGCAGGTTATATATGAGAGAAAAAGAGAAGCTAAAAAAGGAGGAAAAAAAGGAAAGATATACACATTTGAATGCAGAGTTCCAAAGAATAGCAAGGAGAGATAAGAAAGCCTTGCTCATTGATCAATGCAAAGAAATAGAGGGAAACAATAGAATAGGAAGACTAGAGATCTCTTCAAGAAAATTAGAGATACCAAAAGGAACATTTCTTACAAAACTGGGCACAATGAAGGATCGAAATTGTATGGACCTATCAGAAGCAGAAGATATTAATAATAGGTGTCAAGAATACACAGAACTATACAAAAAAGATCTTCATGACCTAGATAGCCATGATGGTGTGATTACTCACCTAGAGCAAGACATCCTGTAATGTGAAGTCAAGTGGGCCTTAGGAAGCATCACTATGAACAAAGCTAGACACAGGAGATGATAGAATTTCAGTTGAGCTACTTCATATCCTAAAAGATGATGCTGTGAAAGTGATCCATTCAATATGCTAGCAAATTTGGAAAACTCAGCAGTGGCCACAGGAATGGAAAAGTTCAGCTTTCATTTCAATCCTAAAGAAGGGCAATGCCAAGGAAGGTTCATTGCACTCATCTCACATGCTAGCAAAGTAATGCTCAAAATTCTCCAAACCAGGCTTCAACAGTATGTGAACCATGAACTTCCACATTTTCAAGCTGGATTTAGAAAAAGCAGAGGAACAAGAGATCAAATTTCCAACATCTGTTGTATCATCAAACAAGGAAGAGTTCCAGGAAGAAATTTCAGTTCAGTTCAGTCACTCAGTCGTGTCCGACTCTTTGCGACCCCATGAGTCGCAGCACACCAAACCTCCCTGTCCATCACCATCTCCCAGAGTTCACTCAAACTCATGTCCATCGAGAAAACATTGACTCTGTTTTATTGACTAGACAAAAGCCCTTAAATGTTGGATTACAAAAACTGGAAAATTCTTAAAGAGATGGGAATATCAGACCACCTTACCTGCCTCCTGAGAAATCTGTATGCAGGTCAAGATGCAACAGTTAGAAATGGACATTGAACAACAGACTGGTTCCAAATAGGAAAAGGAGTACGTCAAGGCTGTAAATTGTCACCCTACTTATTTGACTTATATGCAGAGTACATTGTGTAAAATTCAGGGCTGGATGAAGCACAAGCTGGAATCAAGATTGCCAAGAGAAATATCAATATCAGTAACTGCAGATGACACCACCCTTATGACAGAAATTGAAGAATTAAAGAGACTCTTGATGAAAGTGAAAGTGGAGAGTGAAAAAGTTGGCTTAAAATTCAACACTCAGAAAACTAAGATCATGATATCTGGTCCCATCACTTCATGGCAAATAGATGGGGAAACAATGGAAACGGTGATATACTTTATTTTGGGGGGGGCTTCAAAATCAGCACAGGTGGTGACTGCAGCAATAAAATTGAAAGATGCTTGCTCCTTGGAAGAAAATCAATGACCAACCTAGACAGCATATTAAAAAACAGATGCATTACTTTGCCAAGGAAAGTCCATCTAATCAAAGCTATGGTTTTCCCAGTAGTCTTGTATGGATGTGAGAGTTGGACTATAGAGAAAGCTGAGTGACAAAGAATTGATGTTTTTGCAGTGTGGTGTTGGAAAATATCCTTGAGAGTCCCTTGGACTGCAAGATCAAACCAGTTAATCCTAAGATATCAGTCCTGAATAGATATTGGAAGAAATGATGCTAAAGCTGAAACTCCAATATTTTGGCCACTTGATGTGAAGAATTGACTCACTGTAAAAGACCCTGATGATGGGAAAGATTGAAGTCAGAAGCAGAAGGGGATGACAGAGGGTGAGATGTTTGTATGGCATCACCAACTCCACGGACATGAGTCTAAGCAAGCTCCAGGATTTGATGATGGACAGGGAAGCCTGGCATGCTACAGTCCATGGTTCGCAGAGTCGGAAACTGAGCAACTGAACTGACTGAGGTCATACATGCTCTAATAAAGGAATGCAGAAGCCAATAAAATTTAAATATCCTGATCTGTGTTTTGTATGTATTTGGAAGAAATAAATTAATGAAGACTAAATAAACAAAATTAAGTAGTCCAAATAAGAAAGTGAGAAAGTATAGATGTTATTTGCATATGCCCAAAGGGAACCAAGTTTTTGAATATGTGTAAAATTCAACTTTATAACAGTGTTCAGCAATGATATTTTTCAATGTCAGTTCACAGTTGAGAAAAGTGATAAAAATATTCAATATTTTATTCACACAGCTGGGAAGAGATTGATCTGGGATATGAACCAAAGATTTATCTACAAATACTTTTTCTGTACTTTATACTCTTCTCTGATGCCAGAAGGCTGTGTTTGTCAGTCATCACTACAATTGGAAGTCAAGTTTGCCAAGCAAGCCTGAATCATATAAGACTCTTATTTTATTTTGCAACTGGGAGCTAGATTGCCTCTGTTGGAGCTGAGGCTCCTACACAATTAAGCTAATGTCATATGATCATTTTGGTAGAAATCCATTACCTCAGTTGAGTGATGAATCCACCACGTTTGTAACTTAAAATCCATCAAATAGTTATTCTGAAAGTCTTGTGTAAACACTGTCTAAAATAAGTAGCTTACAAAATGTTTTTACATTGTGGAATCACTTATGTGATGTAGTAAGGAGATTCCTGACTTGTAAAATGTTAAGATGAAAGTGACTGAAATCATTTATTGAATGGGAGTGATTTCCATTAGATATGAACATACTCAAGTTTTTGCCAGAGTCCTTGACTCCAAATGGACTGTTAACACCAGTGTAGCCTAGACAAATCAAAAGAATAGATAATCAAATATAATTTCTACTTTTTTGTGAATAAAATTTGATTTCATGTTATTTATTCTTCCATGTGTTATATATTTACTTTTTCCAAAATGAAAAAGTAATTAAACTATAAAAGGGAAATGGACTATTTCTATGTTATATTCCCCAAGAGATTTATACCTCTAAATATGTTGTTTAGGTATTTGATATAATAATTATCTTTACCCTGAAGGACAGATATTCTATTTTGGGGAAAACACATAACTATTTGGTGCCTATTAACCTTGGGAATGCATGGACTTCCTCTCTTTCAACCCCCTATATCATTTCAGATCTCACTAGATCTGTTTATTTTTGTATCAGAAGGTATTGCTCCCAGATTTTCATGGGACTTATTAATGAAAAAGTGATTAAACTATAAAAGGGAAATGGACTATTTCTATGTTATATTCCCCAAGAGATTTATACCTCTAAATATGTTGTTTAGGTATTTGATATAATAATTATCTTTACCCTGAAGGACAGATATTCTATTTTGGGGAAAACACATAACTATTTGGTGCCTATTAACCTTGGGAATGCATGGACTTCCTCTCTTTCAACCCCCTATATCATTTCAGATCTCACTAGATCTGTTTATTTTTGTATCAGAAGGTATTGCTCCCAGATTTTCATGGGACTTATTGAGAGACTTTGAGCTGGTACTTGAACTATGCTTGAGATAACTTTCATAATGAGATGAAAGAGGAATTTTCAGAGTTCTCACTCTGAAACTGTATAATCCATGACCACCTTCTAACTGAAGATGGTCTTCAATTTGGAGTGAGTAAGATGGCATGATGACCAAAAACAATCTCAGGGGATTTTATGGACACAGAAACCGTACAATTTACTTTTCAGAAATTGCTTATTTTAAACCTTTATCTATATATTCTTTCAAGTGCAAACTTCTTTTATAATGCAACAGAAAATAAGAATCTGACAAGCAAACTGCTAGTGATTTCTACTTATCAGAAGGTCCAAGGCTTGTTTACCAAGGATTTGTACCCATTCTTAAGGTTACTAAGGAAATTATGGCTCATATACTGTTGTATAATCAGTGCTGCCTCTGCCCTCAAAGTCCATCAAATCAAGTCCTGGGAAAACAGAAACTTCACAAATTACAGAGTTAGCCTGAAACTGCAGCTATCTCATTAAATTTGGAGCTGGAAAACTTCCCAAATTATTACACACTGATCAATTAGTGCTCTTTTCTGTGCTGTTTCTCTTAAACACACACACACAGACACACATTTTCTAGAAAGTAGAACTGTCTCGAAGATAAAGTATGGCAGTATATCTTTTATTACCTAATTTTAAGAATTTTCATATTAATAATAGTGTCACTAGTGTGCTCTGCTGTGTGCTGTGCTGGGCTTAGTTGCTCAGTTGTATATGACTCTTTGCAACCCTATGGACAGAATGTAGCCCATCAGGCACCCCTGTTCATGGGATTCTCCAAGCAAGAACACTGGAGTGGGTTGCCATCCCCTCCTCCGTGGATCTTCCCCACCCAGGATCAAACCCAGGTCTCCCCCATTGCAGGGGGATTCTTTACCATCTGAGCCACCAGGGAAGCTCAAGAATACTGGAATGGGTAGCCTATCCTTTCTCCAGGGGATCTTTCTGATGCAGGAATCAAACTGGAGTCTCCTGCATTGCACACAGATTACTTACCAACTGAGCTACCAGGGAAGACCATCACTAGTGTTAGGAAAATATAAATTACAGACGTTCCTTGAAACAATTCCTTAATAAATGTAAGTGAAGTGAAGTGAAGTCATGTCCGACTCTTTGCGACCCCATGGACAGTAGCCTACCAGGCTCTGCTGTCCATGGAATTTTCCAGGCAAGAATATTGGAGTGGGCTGCCATTTCCTTCTCCAGGGGATCTTCCCAACCCAGGGATTGAACCTGTGTCTCCTGCATTGCAGACAGACACTTTACCGTCTGAGCCACCATGTAAAATATTTATAATTATTAAATTATTTAAAACATTATTTAAATAGTCTTCTGTTAATAATCTTCTCCTAATAATAAATAATAACAACAATAATTTTCAGTATTGAGCATTTATTTTGAGCATTTATTTTAAGCATTTATTTTATTTTGTAGAGGGGAAATCCTCAAAGCCCATACTCAGGTTGTAAATTACTAAAANTGTAAAATATTTATAATTATTAAATTATTTAAAACATTATTTAAATAGTCTTCTGTTAATAATCTTCTCCTAATAATAAATAATAACAACAATAATTTTCAGTATTGAGCATTTATTTTGAGCATTTATTTTAAGCATTTATTTTATTTTGTAGAGGGGAAATCCTCAAAGCCCATACTCAGGTTGTAAATTACTAAAACCATAAATGGAAGAAATGTATGATGGTCTCAATGGAATCACATTCTTACACAGTTGCACTGATATCCTGCAGTTAATTTTGTGGGATACATTTAACTTGATTGAATTATTGAGTTTGCCACTTACACTAATCAAAATTGATTTCCATTGAAATGGTTGAACCAGTATCTTTGTTCAGTGACACTTCCAAAAATACTTTTATTAAGTGGTTCTCACCATATAAAGTCTATCTACAACCTAATATACTCTTCACAACAACCCATGAGGTAAACAGCAGTATTTCATGTGTGTGTGTTTGTGTGTCTATCTGAGATAATCTCAGAGAAGCAATGTAACTCAAGTGTAAAAGTCTCTCCTTCCATTAAATTACAGAGATAATTCTTTCAAAGTCTTTACTCGCAAGTTTTTTTTTTTTATTCAAGTTAGAATCATTCAGGTTTGGGGTAAGCAACATTGTTGTAGGATTGTCAGCTCTAATCAAACCAGGAAGGAGAGAGACACCTCTATATGTGACTGCACAAACAGTTTGTGTTCTACTCACATACATCCATTCACTCAGTAACTCTTTCATTCTTTTGATTAATATTTACAGAATGTCTTTTATGTGTCAGACACTATTAGCTTCTGGGGTTACAATGATGTATAAGATGCGAAATTTTATCTCAGGTTGATTAAAGTTGAGTGAATGAAATAAATAAATATGCATATCAATTAAAGTGGTAACAAAAGTCCCATGATAATGATAAGTCCGTGATCAAGAATAATCTCTCAAATTGATGAGGTCTCTTCAAGAGAAGGCTGAAGGCTTCTAGATGTAGGAATCACAATGTGCAGTAGCCAACAAGAGAGATCATGGGCATATACCTTGACAAAACCATAACTCAAAAAAAATATGCACCCCAATGTTCATTTCAGCACTATTTACAGTAGTGAGGACATGGAAGCAACCTAAATCTCCATTGACAGATGAGTGGATAAAGAAGATGTGGTACATGCACACAAAGAATATTACTCGGCCATTAAAAAGAGTGAAACTGGCCTGTTAGTAGAGATATGGATGGACCTAGAGACTACCATGCTGACTGAATTAAGTCAGAGAGGGAAAAAAAAATATTAGTTCATATATGTAGAATCAGAAAAGGGTAGAGATGAACCTATTTGCAGGTCAGGAACAGAAACATTGATGTAGGGAATGGACATGTGGACATGGGGAGGGGAAGGGAGGGTGGGATATTGGGATTGACATATATCCATTACTATTTACACCAGACCTGCTTCTAGCTCAGGGAGCTCATGTGGGTGCTGTTATGACCTACAAGGGTGGGATGGGGATAGGGGAGAGATTCCAAGAGCGAGGAGATATACATATCCATATAACTGATTGACTTCATTGTACAGAAGAAACTGATACAAATTATAAAGCAACTATACCCCAATTTAAAAAAAGAGAGAGAGAACATGGTACTGCATACCCCTGTCAGTTCTTCTGGTATACGTGACTAATTAGAAGTGAGGACAGAGGAGTAATATTATCAGACTTTTATTTGAAGCATATTACTATGCCTATAATATAAATAGTGGATCAGAATGTGGAAATCCTGAGATCATGAAGATTAGGAGGATCTAATGATCCCTGTCATTTCCTAAGCAAATCACCTGAAGCAGAGCTAAAACAGTGGTCATGTGGATAAGAGTACAAAAATAGATGTGATGATTAATATATGAAGCAGCAATGATTTGAGTAAATGACAAGGCAAGGATGCATCTTAGGTTTTCAGAACTCAAGATCCATAAAAGGATAAAGGAAGAGTTGCTGGATGTATGAAGAATGTGTGTATGTTGAAGGGTGGATGGAAGGACTGTAACAAAGAGGTCATATTTTATACATTGAGCCTGAACTGTCCATGAAATATTTAAGAGAAGATCTTGAGTCACTAATTAGAGACTGAGGTCATGATCTCAGAGAAAAGTTGTGAGTGCCACCAATCTGTATATGGCCATGAAAACCACTAGAGTAGCTGGACTCATCTAAGAAGAGTATATGTAGATATGGTTTTAATTTTATTCTAATGAATGTTAAGAAGTAATACAGATAAATGTATTTGAAAAATGTCCAAGTTAAGATTTCAGAGATCATATGAAAATGAGAAAAGGAATTTACTCTACTAGTTATCAAAATAGGTTATTGGTAAACAATTTCATTGGTATAGTTTTACCAAAAAAAAAAAAAAAAATCAAATACAGAGGTCTGAAGAGCAGTTGGAGATTAAGGCATATTTTACATAGTTTATAGAATCTGTCTAGTTTATTGATCAAATTCAAGGTGTTCTGTCTTTCATCACCTCAAAAGTTTCAAACACAAACTCAGCATAAAGGAAGACATTGCTTGTGGTTTAAGAATAGCTATTAGGATTTTGAATCTTTCTTCCTAACTCCTGGACTTTACTAATTTAGGAATGCTGGGCAATTTAATTAGCCCTTCTGAATTTCATGTTCTCTTTAGGAGAGGATTAATTATAGCAATAACTATCTCACAGGGCCATGGTAAAGAAAAAATGAGGTAATATATGAGAACTCACTTTAGAACTCACTTATCTGTCTAAATAGCATGCATATAAGATATTATCAATAACATGTGCATGTTGTTACCCTTTAACACTCAAGGTGTTTTTGATTTGTCTTTGTTTTTAATATCTATATGGTAGTTCTTTGTTTTCTATTATTACAACAGAGATATAAAGATTAATACTTTATTTTTATTTGTGGCCCTAATTTCAAAGCTAATCCCCACATGATCAAAGGAAGGAAAATATGTCGTAGCTTCAGGTAGTATTAATAATACCACAAGCTGTTACTGAAGTTATGCTATTCAATGAACAGATAAAATGGATCTAACCCTTCCTTCTGGGGCTTTCCCAAATTGTTCTCAGAAATCAAACACCCAAATTAGGTACAGTTGTCTGTGGCTGGGAAGGTTGTAAGGCTCAGTGATAAGGACAGCTTTCAAATTCAGGGGAATCTGTGCAAACAGCATTGCCATTCTCCAAGGTTTCTGAGGCTGGAGTGTCTGGTGGCTTCCGTTCAACTGTCACTTGGACGTCATTGACATGTGTCCTTTCTTTTTCTTTCGTGTTGATTCATTGATTCACACTCTGGTTTCCCACAGGACTATACATATCCTTTCAAAAGTCTCTATATTAGTAAAATATGGTTCTCAACCCTACAAAACCCAAAGCTTTTTTTTATGACACACATTTAAGCTATAATACAATCATAATTCTATTTAACTTAGAGAATATAATTTTAAATGACAAATCAATATAATCTCTTATCTTTAATAGGAAAAAGATAAAATAATATATATTCAGTATGTAAATACTTATGCAAAACTATACTAGGAGACATAGTAAATAAATCAAATGCTAATATTCCTCTGGCCTGAATTGGTGACTAAATCAAAACTGCAGCTACTGGGGCTGGTAGCAGAGAGGCCATTGGGCTCTCTAGGCCTGGAAGCCCATGAGCAGGGTACAGATATCAGAACAATGAAGAGATAGAGAGCTGTGTAGAGGGAGCTGTCTGCCTAGAGTTAGAACTTGGATTATGAACACAATCAGCTAACAGCAATCACACTGGGGTCAGAATAAACAATCTAATTTCTCACCTCTCTCCCTTTCATTGCTTGCTTATGTTCCTCATGGGTTAAGCCAAATTGAATTCTAATGATCAAGTAGGTCCACTGGTGCAGACTGGCCTCTTGGGGCATAGGGAAGCTTGAGGAAAGACAATGAGTGGATGAAATGGAGCATAGGAAAGATACTCAGCAAATACTTCCCAAACCCTCTTTCCATTGTTATCACCTAGCTGGAGCCAGTAATAATTGCTCTATGGTAGTGGGTCTAACATTGTTCCCAGGATAGTAGCCTTGTCATATGAGGAAATTCTTAGAAAGGTCAACTCTCCAATCCAGTAATAATTGCTCTATGGTAAAGTAAGTAAAGTCGCTCATTCGTGTCCGACTCTTCGTGACCCCATGGACTGCAGCCCACCAGGCTCCTCCATCCATGGGACTTTCTGGGCAAGAGTATTGGAGTGGGGTGCCATTGTAGTGGGTCTAACATTGTTCCCAGGATAGTAGCCTTGTCATATGAGGAAATTCTTAAGAATGTGAACTCTCCAATCCAGTAATAATTGCTCTATTGTAGTGGGTCTGACATTGTTCCCAGGATAGTATAGCCTTGTCATATGAGGAAATTCTTAGAATGTAAACTCTCCAATCCTACCACAGAACTACTTAATCAGATACTCCAGAAATGAGATGCAGAAGTCGGCATTTTAGCAAGCCCTCCACATGATCACAAAATAGTTTAAAGTATGAGAACCCACTGCTGTAGGAAGATTGAAGTCAAGTGCTGAAAGGGGTCCAGGAGAAGAACAATCAAAGAGCCTCCTTAGAGAGTCCTGTGATGTATTGTGCTGAGCCACTATACACTGCTTTGTCTATTGTTTCTGGAGTCAATTCTTATCCTAAATAACAGGAATTAGGCAAAAGTCCTTTGCTTTATGTATTGGGTTGGCCAAAGCTTTGTTTAAGCTTTTATGACATTTTATGGAAAAACCCAAATGAACTTTTTGGCCAACCCAATAGGACTCAGATTCCTAAATACCTAGAATCCCTGGCTTTGGCCAATACTGCAAAAGTAACCCACTAACTCTCAGTAAAAGTAATCTTATCTAAACTTGTGAGCTACTTTGCTCAGTAAGAATCTGTTTTAATGATTAAGAAGAGCAGAGTCCTTATAAATTTTATCAGAGATGACTTAGAGAAGGTTTAGCAGGGAGATTAGTATTATAACCTGTCTTTCTACAAACATATTCACTAACCTGCTTGCATCTTTTCCCATATATTTGATCTTTCCTCCCACTCCATAGGCAAAAGATGCCTACTTCTTTCTAAGATTTCTTCTACTATATACTTTGTAATCCTCTGGCCTCCAAGTAACATTCTTGACAACTAGCTGATTTAAATTTTACAGATTTCCTTCTATCTCTCCTGTATGTATGAACAGTTAAATGGTCAAACTCTAAATCAAGAGAGGGATGTGCACTTTGCCTGCTTTACTTGGAGGCACAGCAGATTCCCAATGCAAAGGGTATGAATGTATGATATTATTACAAGGCAACAATGATGAATTGAACATAATCATTTTATCCACTCCAGCTAAAATATTGCATTATAAATGGAATGGTTACAAGTTGAACAAATTGATCCAGGAGGATCATCAGACTTACTCACAAAATCCTAATTGGCTAAACTCAACTGGTTAATTCCTCACCCATTCCTTATTTGAGCTCTTATACACTTTTAATAGTTGACCAATCTTTTTTTTTTTTTGCCACACTATGCACCATATGGTACTTTAGTTCCCCAACTAGGGATCAAATACACACTCCTCTGCATTGGGAGTGCAAGGTATTAACCACTGGACCACTGGGGAGGTTGCTAGTTCACCAGTCTTAATTCTCGACAATCCCTTTCCTCAGGCACCTTGAACACCACCCTTCTCTAGTTTTTCTGCTTTACTTCTGGATCTCTTTTTCAGTCTCTCTTTCCTGATGCTCATCCTTTTCTCAGATCACAGTGCCCTTCTTTTCTCTACCCATATCATCTCCCTCTGTGTTCTCAGTCACATGACTTTAATCAGTATCCCAGCACCTTCAAATGCTCATCTCCAGCTCCTCCTCTGTGCCCCAGCAAGGTGAGCAACTGCTTACATAGCATCTCTACCTGAATGGCTAATAAGGATCTTACCTCTGACACAAAAAAAGCTAAACTGGTTATCCACTCAGAAACGTCCTGGGTGTCTTTCTGTCTTGTTTACTAGCACCATCATCCACTCAGTGTTTTGGACCTAAATCTAGGAATCCTCGTGCCCTGTATTCTCCCTCGTCATTTCCACATCCAATTCAGTCTAAGTCCAGCTCCACTCTCTCTGTTTCCTGAATTGGATAGTTCCTCATCACCTCACTGGCATCACCTCAGCCCTTTTATTCTCTTTCTGGTGAACACTTAGCTCTAGCTTTTAGTCTTCTCTTTCTTAGACCTACTATGTGCCTCTGGGCTTTGGGGTAAGCATAACTTTAGTCTATAGACTATTTGTTCTCCTCTCCTCCGGGAACACCTTCTCAGTGGTTTTTATGTGGCCAGCTCCATTACTGCACTTAACTCATGATTCCTCAGAGATCTTCCTTGGCCATTCCAAATGAAGTAGAATCCTCTCTACTCCACTTAAGATCATCACATTATTCTGCTGTATTTTCCCATTGGAATATTTTGTTATTTTAAACTATTGTTAATTTAATTGTTTATTGTTTTGATTATTTACCTTTTATCAACTAGAATATGAGCAAATCATGACATGATTTTACTAAAAAAATATTGCTGCCCCTCTATTATATCAGAGTTTGGCAAATTATAGATGGTAAATAAATAGCTATTGAATGAATGAAATAAAAATTTGTCTTGCTATTTCAAACATCTCCACCCCTGCACGAGCAATGCATGAACTGGCCAGTATTCCAGAACAAGAAAACAGACTATTATCTTCTCTGTCTTCCAAATGTTCTAAGCCATGTTACTATTTTAGGCAATTTTAAGATTGTACGTACAATTTATAACAGTGAAATGATATAATTTCCATACATTATCCTACAAACCCCTAGTTTTTCTAAAAAATAACATTTCCTGTGTTCACAATTTGCAGATTTTCAGAGTGGTAATGCATAGACTTGAAATTTTAATTAAATGATTAAAAATTTAACAAAACAGTACTTGGCTATACAAAGCTATTCAATGTTAACTGTAATCTCACAGAGTGTGAAGTCGTGAGTTGGCTAAAAGACAAATTTATTTTGAAAGTAGTGTATTGTGATTATCATGTGAATCAAATCAGCAGGGAAGAAAGGCACAGCTTGACTGGTTTATTATCAGAAAAAAATATTTAATATGTGTGGAGGTGCTATGTCCATTAGAGACTGTGTCTGCATGTAAAAATAAGAATAAAGGTACCGTTTCTAATAAGTTGAGGAAGGACAGTCAAAAAAACAAGTATTCCAGATAATAATAAACCCAGGAAAACCATCCTTTTGAACTTTTCCTTTTTACCCACCTATTTGCACATTAAACATATCATTTGATTACTATTGTCTGGCAAAGGTGGAAACACAGATTTATTAAATACCTCTTTTGTGTCAGATTTTACAAAAATTACCATTTGAAGTGTCACTATTGTATTTATCAAACTGTCACTAGGAGAGGTAGCTTGCAACTTAACCCAGTCCTACTTTCAAACAGCAGCAACAAATAACAATTACAATTACTAGCATGTAACATTATGAACCTGGCACTGTGCTAAACATTTTAAAGACATCATCCAATTGAATCCTTGTGATAAACACATGAGATATTTTGTATTACTTTACTGAGAATTCTATTATTTTTCAGTATTAGGTATCTCACCCAAAGTTACATAGATCCAGAATCTAAACCCACATGCACACTAAAACCAGAGACTGGTAAGTACCCTGCCTCAAGAATTTGGTGCTCTTTTTACAATGTTGCCTTATCAAGGATATAACGAGAAACCGTTGTGCACATTCGGCCATCTCCTTTCAGATCTAGTTTCCAATGCTTTTTCGCATTCAGATGATCAGAGAATGAAATGGATTTATCAAATCACAAGAAATGGATCAGATTAGGGACCTGGAATTGGTTGGAATATTGAGAGCAAAATGAGAGGAAGCTGCTGATAATTTACTACAACAGATAATTTAACAGAATTGATGAGATATCAGAAATAAGAATGGACCAGTGACTGTAAGGGGACCCAAGGGAAGGACATGAAACATGTTTTTAAAAAATCTGAGCATTCACAAACACCCTGGGTTGGGACACACTGTGTTGATGATGTTAGCTCACTATGGTCCCTTTGCTTGGTAAGTAATAAAGCTATTCCTTTCTATTTCACCCCTCCTCCCAAATAAATAAATAAACAAAAATCTGAGCATAGAGCATCTAAACCTCACTTTTGAATATGAGGTATCAAATTTACAAAGAACGAAAAGACTTTTCCTCAGTTATCCACACAATTCAATTATGTTTACTCACAAATTCTAAGCATACATTATAAACACATGTCCAGCATCATTTCTCCCAATCCTATGGATACGTCTGGCTGACACTGTGTACATTACAATATGCACACTTCATGGCACCATTTCCCCTCCAGAACAAGGGTAAGGTTTGGATAGACAAAGAGAAGAGGAAGAATCATTCATGAAATGATATACGAGCAATGTTTCTGAGGTGAAAGAGCCATGGCAGACAGGAGGAAGGTATTTGAGTAGAACAGCAAGCCATAGTGAAGAGGAGAAAAGATAAACACTGGTGTAATCTCCTTAATAGAGGACATTGCCACTTGGATTTTTTAAGACAGAACTGCTTCCCTGGTGGCTCAGAGGTTAAAGTGTCTGCCTGCAATGCAGGAGACCTGGGTTCGATCCCTGAGTTGGGAAGATCCCCTGGAGAAGGAAATGGCAACCCACTCCAGTATTCTTGCCTGGAGAATCCCATGGACAGAGGAGCCTGGTGGGCTACAGTCCACGGGGTCACAAAGAGTCGGACATGACTGAGCGACTTCACTATCACTATTCATTAGTTTGTTTGTATCCAATTAGGAAAAAACAAAACATAAAAGGTTTGAATCCCTTTATCAGAATGATGACAAGGTAAAAGTGTGAACTGTCAAAAAAATTCCAAAAAAATCATTTGAAAAATATATATACATGTACACCTAAACCTAACAACATTGTATATCAACTATGCTCCAATATAAAGTTATTGTTTTAATTTTTAAAAAAATTAAAGCTTCTGGAGAATGCCTGCCTAACAGACTAAATGAGACAGAGACAAGCTTTAGAGAGCTCAGCCTTTTGAGGCACGATCTAAAATTAGACATTTAAAGGCAAGAGTTAAGAGGAAGATGATAGAAGGATCAGTGGGACTGACTGGAAGATTGACTGTCTATTAAAAGAAGGAGAATTTTAAGTAAAAAGCTATTCTGAGTGTAGGGGTTCCAGGATAAGGGAGAATGATGTGGTCAGTAACTGAGAGGTCCTCTTCTAAGGGCAGTCAGTAAACACATACCCACACACAGAGTTTATTTTCCCAGCTATTGGGAATGATCACCAGATTTAGAGAAGCAGTGAGCCAACATTGACTCAACATTCTTGTCAAGAAATACAACCTTTTATATATATTTGAATGTTTTTCCTTAATTTTGGAGCTGTCTTTGATCTTAAGTGCCATGTTCTAGACGAGTGATTTAGTCTTGACTTTTGCAACACAAGCAATATACAAGATATCAGTATCATTATTACTATAGTTTTAAATATATTTCTTATAAATAATTGACAATTATTGTTTATTTATCATTAAATTAGAAATTCATATTGAAGATAAGTGAGCTTCTGAAAAGAAAAACTTCTATTTATTACACCAGCTGAAAATACTTGGAAAATCACAAGAGCTTGTGATTGACTGATTATCTTAATATTCATAAAATGTCCAAACTGTGTTTGAGATCCTCTAGGAGATTACATTAAAAATAGAGCACAGGCAATAACAGCAACATTAATGAAGCAACTAACAAAACTCACTTTCTTGTTGGTGACAGCAGTTGTTTTTTTTTTTTTTAAGAGTTATAATTAAACCTAAAAAAATAAATTAAAAAACAGGATCCAAATACTTATTTCTTAATAATTACCCTTCTCAAAGTATTGCATAAATCCTGGACAAACAATTATTTGTTAGGAATTTTGCCTAAATTGATATCTAATTCAAAGCTTATTGAATATAGTCAAACACCATAGAGCACCCATTTTGTCCTCATTTTCTGTGCCTTTAACCTCTGTCTGCTGTTGAAGAGGACAGAAAGACTTAATTTTTTTCTTCTGAACTATCTACTCATGCCAACCACTATGTCTTCCCATGAACATACAGTTAACATACTCAGGAACACTTTATTGAGGTATCAAAGCATGGTAGCTAAAAGCATGAGCTTTGAAGTTAGAGATGTACATGAAAGAACCCTGACCTTACCATTAAATTATTGAATGACTTTAAAAAAACCATTTAAATCTCACTTCTCTCATTTGGAAAATTGAGCTTATAATCGTGTCAGAGTGTTAGAGTTTGTAGTACAGCCAACAGTATACATATGGGAGCCCAATTCTTAGAACTATTAGTATTTATTATCATTAAGAAGGTATTTTTTGTTGTTTCTACAAATGTAAGCTGCATATTTGCTTTCTGTAAACCAAGGAATAGGCGACATTTCCTTACCACATTGTTTCCGGTCTCCAGCAACAGTTCACTTGGCATTCTTGACCTCCTTACTTTAATAGAAGAAATATATGAATTTCGAGAAGAAAAACAAAAGAGGATTTTAATAGCTAAATTTCATACAATGAGAACTCTTCAGGAAGTGACCACCAAATTCCCCAAAGTCTGTAATCTTATTAGAATTTTTCCTTTTATTGAAGGTGGGATAGAGTGGAGGAACTCAAACTGAGACCAGAGAAACTTGGACTAAATACCATGAGGTTTAACACCATGGTGCTAAACTCCATCTGAGAGTGGGTGAAGAATTTTTGACTTAGCTGTAATTTAGCTTGTTGTCACATTCCTTTTAGATGCACCAAAAGAGGTTACAATGAGTGAGAAATATAAGACTGTACAAGTAAAAAGCATAAAGGGTAGTGAAAAGCAGTAGTCATCAATTTTGATGTACGTTAGAATCACCAGGATGTTGGTGGCCAACGTGATGAAGTAGGAAGATCTTGTGGTCACCTCCTCCATGGGCAAATCAAAATTATATTTACAGAGCAGCTATTGATGAGAAACCTGGAAGGCTAACAGAAAAGATCTACAACTGAAGATATAAAGACAGAACCACAATGAGATGGTAGGAGAGGTGGAAATGCCTCAAGATGGTCAACCCACAGCCTGGAGAATAATTATAATGGCTGAGGCCCTCTCTAAGGAGTGAGGAATCTGAAAACCACACTGGGCTCTCCTGCTGGCAATTTTGCACTAGAAAGACAAGCCCCAGAAAGTTTACTTACTTTGAGGAGAGCCAAAGGGCTCTGAAGACAGAGACTTCACACTTAAAGGGTACACACAAAACCTCACATGCCCTACCACCCAGACTAGAAGTGATAGTCTAAAAGCAGACCAGATCAGAACCACTTACTGGACTTGGAACACCTTCCAGAGAGGCAGGCCACTGCAGCTCACCATGGAGATACAGACTCTGGCAGTAGTTATGTTTAAGGCTTATTATATCAACACCATAAGGACATGGTGCTGCCTACTGCATTTGGAATTCTCCCTGTAGCTGATTATTGCAGAGAACTGGTCACATCTGTAAGCCTGTCAGAACCAGTAGGGAACATCTCAGTCTAAGCAAATAGCCTAGTGGGGATCTACCAGCAGGTTGGTTGCCTTAAGACCCCATGAGTCCATAGCTTCCCCAGGATCCAGCGTTATCCACCAGAGAGACTAGGACCTGGACCTACCCACCAGAAGGTTAGTACTAGCCTTGGATGTCTCAGTAACTTGCATCTGGAGACCCTGGGACACAGCTTGCTCTACCAGTAGATCAAGACTAAGCCAGAACTAACCTGACCCACCTGTGCAGACTCCAACCACAGGATCCCCCTGGGTGCTGAATTCACCCATCAGTGGGATGACTCTGGATCTTTTAGGGTTCTATGGTCAGACTCTGGGAACTGGCTTTGCCAACTCAGGTGAGGTGAGGTTGGGGGAGGGGTCAGAATTGCTATCCATGTGTTTTCCTGTGACTGCATTGTTTCCTAACTTGCACGTGCCCTGCAATGAAAGGCAATAATCAAAGGACGCCAAGCCCATGAAGGTACACACATGGAGAGAATAGCTTGTGCAAGCCAGTAACTGAAGACGGGGCCTGATCCAGACCCACAAGCACCTAAGGCGGTGGTTGTTAGTTTGTTCTCCTGGGATCTTGGAGTCTCCTTCCAGGTGTGCATGCTGCAGTGGAGGCCTGTGAAGGGCTTCAGGCTGGCAGTATGCAAGTGCACAGCTGCAGGGGTCACAGTCAGTCAGTACAGTTGCTCAGTTGTATCTGACTCTCTGTGACCCCATGGGCTGCACCACGCCAGGCTTCCCTGTCCATCACCAACTCCCAGAGCTTACTCAAATTCATATCCAATGACTTGGTGATGCCATCCAAACATCTCATCCTCTGTCATCCCCTTCTCCTTCTGCCCTCAATCTTTCACAGCATCAGGGTCTTTTCAAATGAGTCAGCTCTTCGCATCAGGTGGCCAAAGTATTGGAGTTTCAGCTTCAACATCAGTCCTTCAAATGAACACCCAGGACTGATCTCGTTTAGGATGGATTGGTTAGATTTCCTTGCAGTCCAAGGGACTCTCAAGAGTCTTCTCCAACACCACAGTTCAAACGCATTAATTCTTCGGTGCTCAGCTTTCTTTATGGTCCAACTTTGACGTCCATACATGACCACTGGAAAAACCATAGCCTTGACTACGTGGGCCTTTGTTGGCAAAGTAATGTCTCTGCTTTTTAATATGCCATCTAGGTTGGTCATAACTTTCCTTCCAAGGAGTAAGTGTCTTTTAATTTCATGACTGCAATCACCATCTGAAGTGATTTTGGAGCCCAGAAAAATAAAGTCAGCCACTGTTTCCCCATTTATTTGCCATGAAGTGATGGGACCAGATGCCATGATCTTAGTTTCCTGAATGTTGAGTTTTAGGCTTTTTCCCTCTCCTCTTTCACTTTCATCAGGAGGCTCTTTGGTTCTTCTTTGCTTCCTGCCACAAGGGTGGTATCAATTGCATATCTGAGGTTATTGATATTTCTCCTGATAATGTTGACTCCAGCTAGTCCTTTATCCAGCCCAGCATTTCACATGATGTACTCTACATTTAAGTTAAATAAGCAGGGTGATAAAATACAGCCTTGATGTACTCCTTTTTCCATTTGGAACCAGTCTGTTATTCCGTGTCCAGTTCTAACTGTTGCTTCTTGACTTGCATACAGATTTCTCAGGAGGCAGATAGATGGTCTGGTATTCCCATCTCTTGAATAATTTTCTACAGTTTGTTGTGATCCACACAGTCAAAGGCCTTGGCATAGTCAATAAAGCAGAAGTAGATGTTTTTTTTTTCTGGAACTCTCTTGCTTTTTTCTTGATCCAACGGATATTGGTAGTTTGATATCTGGTTCCTCTCCTTTTTCTAAATCCATCTTGAACATCTGGAAGTTCATGGTTCATATACTGCTGAAATCTGGCTTGGAGAATTTTGAGCATTACTTTACTAGTGTGTGAGATGACTGCAATTGTGCAGTAGTTTGAGCGTTCTTTGGCATTGCCTTTCTTTGGTACTGGAATGAAAACTAACTTTTCCAGTCCTGTAGCCACTGCTGAGTTTTCCAAATTTGTTGGCATATTGAGTGCAGCACTTTAACATCATCTTTTAGAATTTGAAATAGCTAAGAGGGGAAACAGGCAGGAATGCCAGAGGTCTCCAATCAGAGGAAATAGCCTGCAAGTGTCAGACATTTTTATCTCTCTTAAGTGGCAGGAGGAAACAAACTAGCGATATTTTTTCCTTCTCTGTACAAATTTAAAAGGAGATTTCTCTTAAAGATATTGTGTTGCCATAATGACACAATGTTTCACCTGAAGTTAACTATTCTCAAACCTAGAGATAACCAATGCATTTCTCTTATTAAAATATTTATCTTAAGCTATACTAATGTACTCTGCATTTACCCCAAACTCTAGCTTCAAGTTGGTTCTGCCTCTTGGCTCAGAACCTACTTGACAAGCCAGTATGTTATATTCAGATATTGTTCCCCAAATCTATGTAAATGAAACTATTTGTATGGTGATCTGCCCTTCTTCAAGATTCAAGTTAATAATTTTATGGCCCAGGATGAACCATTTGGTGGCAAGATGCATCTTATGGGTGAGGGGCCTGGTGCCATTCTGAGTTTTAAGACATTCCTTTCTTTCATTAACAGACTGCTAGAGACTATATAACATCCAGCTGAAGACTAGCAGGGGGGTACTCTTTCTGCCTCCTTCTGATGCCTATGTCAGAAGCTTTCTCTATCTCCTTTATACTTTAATAAAACTTTATTACACAAAAGCTCTGAGTGATCAAGCCCCGTCTCTGGCCCCAGATTAAATTCTTCTCCTCCAGGGGCCAAAAATCCTAGCATCTTTGTGTGATTCAACAACAACCTTTCATCTTGGGGGCTCGTCCGGGATCCTTCAGGACAAGGTAAGGATGCTTGGAGAGCTAGTTCTTTGTTCTCTTAGCAAACACTTTTTCTGCTGTGCTTTACTAACTCTACGGTGTGCTTGTGTGAATGAATGACATGCCCTGCGTGAAGCAAGTGAGGAGCCCTGCTCTGCGGTTCCACGGTGATCTCATACGGCTTATGGCAGAAACCTGTCAGGGGTTTCTACCAACCTGCCAAGGCCAAGAGGCACCCAATGTTTCCTTTGGGAACCAACCAGAAATGGACAAAGTGTGTGGACCAAACTCTCCTTTCTTGGTCAAACTTTTTGGTCTCTTTAACCATTTCATAACTCCTTGGGAATTAGAAATACTAACCTAATCTATCAGATCATAGACTTTCAAGAGACTTGTGATCTACACTATTACTGTGTACTGTGGCTTAGGTCCCAAACTTGGATTGGTAGTCAAGAAGTGCCTAGCCTCACTAGGAATTAAAAGTTCAGAAGCTAGATGGAGCTCTAGCTCCAAGAACATCTCTGAGGTTAAAGGTTACTCAGGTTGGGACTGCAATGTGTTTTTTCCTTTGGTAATGCTGGGTCTTAGTGGACCAGAGGAGGCTCTTATCCTGGTGTGGTGATGCTTGGAAGAAACATCTCAGCTTTATGTTTGTATCAGTCTTATTATGGTCAGGAATATATTCAGGGTCATGCACAGGCACTCAGGTGACAAATGTTTCCCCCAGCGGTCTTAGCTTGGGAGGCATTCCAGAAGGTTACTCTGATTGCACCCTGGGTGACATCAGAGGTTAACAAGGTTAACAGTGAAGAGCTGGACATCAGTTAGAGATGCTATCAGGTCTACCCCTGGTACATCCCCACCCNAATGTTTCCCCCAGCGGTCTTAGCTTGGGAGGCATTCCAGAAGGTTACTCTGATTGCACCCTGGGTGACATCAGAGGTTAACAAGGTTAACAGTGAAGAGCTGGACATCAGTTAGAGATGCTATCAGGTCTACCCCTGGTACATCCCCACCCTGTCTTGGTGGTAGAACCGGGAGGGATGAGGACGGCGCCTGCGTCGGTACAGGACAGACTAAGTCCTACCAGGAAGAAAAAGTTTTTGATGTAAAGTCTGTCTACACCCCCATCTAGAACAGGGAGAGATGCCTCCAGTAGAAAGATGGCGCTGGTCGCCTTTTTTCTCTCTTACAGATGAGAGCTAAAAATTTCAGCCTCACTCCTTTTAACTGTATCCTAAAAAATGGATAGATTTGATCCTCAGGGCTTAAAGAAGATACACTTGGTCTTTCTATGTGATACTACATGGCCACAGTATCCATTGGAGGATGGCGAACGGTGGCCAGTTGGAGGGTCTCTTAAGTATAACACTGTTTTACAATTAGACCGGTTCTGTAAGGAACAAGGAAAATGGGTAGAAGTAGCATATGTGTTGCCCTTTTTNCTTAAAGAAGATACACTTGGTCTTTCTATGTGATACTACATGGCCACAGTATCCATTGGAGGATGGCGAACGGTGGCCAGTTGGAGGGTCTCTTAAGTATAACACTGTTTTACAATTAGACCGGTTCTGTAAGGAACAAGGAAAATGGGTAGAAGTAGCATATGTGTTGCCCTTTTTCTCTCTGCGAAATATGCCGGACTTATGTCCTAAGGGTATAGATTGGGGCATAAAACCTTCAGCTCCCTCCTCTCCTCCTACTTTGCCCCCGTACCCAGGGCTCCAAGCTGAACAAACTGAAAGCCAGAGAAGCCCCCTCAGAAGGGTTGCTTTTGTCTCAGTGGAAACCCAAACTGAGATTCAAACTACCTTGGTCTCAGTAAAAACCCAAACTGAGATTCAAACTGCCTTGGTCTCAGTGGAAATCCAAATTGAGATTCAAACTGCCCATGTGGAGGTACAAACAATTTCTGTCTCAGTATGACCTCAGACTACTCTGGTTTCAGTAGAAACTCAGACCATCAAAGTAAGAAATAAAATAGAAGACAAGAGACAAAGGAAAAAGAAAATTCTCCAATCTATCCCTAGGATCATATGCACAGAGCATCCAGAGAGACTGAGGAACAGCCACTCAAGCTGTTGCTTCTTCATGAAACACCCACCAGGAGAAATAATCTGTCTATGAGAGTTAATAAGCCTTTTTCTTATCAAAAAATACAAAAAATCAAGGAGGATCTGGGAGACTATTTAGAGGACCCAGAAAAATATATTAGAGCTTTTAAAGGTGTTACTCTGCTTTATGATCTTACTTGGAAAGATGTGATGTATATCTTGGGACAAATGCTGACTCCCGACTCAAAGACTCGAGTTTTGGGAAAAGCAGTTGCTTATGGAGATGAATGGCTTGGTAATGAATCAGTAGGAAAGAGGGAGAATGAGATAGTGGCCCTCCCCACTGGGAATCAGGCAGTCCCAACTACAGAACCAGACTGGGACTACAACACAGCTAAAGGAAGATGGGATCAGAGTCATTTTGTTATATGTATTCCTGAAGGACTCAGGCAGGCACATTCTAAACCTTTAAACTATGGCAAATTGGCAGACATAGAACAGGAGAAGAAGGAAGCCCCTCGTAAATTCCTAAATAGATTAAGAGAAGCCCTTCACAGATTCACTGAGATTGATCCTGAAAGTAAAGAGGAAAAAATGATCTTAAAAGAGATTTCTCATCCAGTAGGCTCCAGATATCTGCCGTAAGCTATTAAAACAGGTATATGGACCAAATCAGTCTTTAGATACTCTGTTACAACTGGCTCAGACAGTCTATTATGGTAGGGAATATGAAAAAAAAAAAAAAAAAGACAAAAGAAAAGATGGAAGCCTTCACAATGGCTATACAAAACTTTCTTAAACAGCCTGAGAAAGATGCCCAGAGGGACCTAGGTAAAGAGAGATGGGCTTGAAATTACTGTAGAAAGGAGGGGCACCTCAAGCGGGATTGTCCTCAGGCATCTAAGCCGCCCCTGGCTCCATGTCCAGTCTGCAAAGGACCGCATTGGAAGAGAGACTGCCCCCAGAGGCATAGGTCTCCGGGGTCGGACTCTCAAGAAATCAAGACTGAAGGTGCCCCGGGGGTCCCCACACAAGCTCCCATCCTAATTACACCTGAAGAACCCCAGTTATTAATAATTGTGGGGGGTCAATCCGTTGATTTCCTTTCAGATACTGGGGCAACTTACTCTGTGCTTACTGAAGCCCCTGGCCCACTTTATTCCCAATCTGGTTTTGTAATTGGACTGTCTGGACGAGGCAAAAGATACTATTTCAGTAATTATTTATCTTACAACTGGGATTCTGTGTTATTTTTCATAGAGTTTCTGATCGAGCCAGAATTTCCCTCACCCCTTTTGGGAGGAGAGCAGGAGGGCCTAGAAGAGCCATCCCACGTTGAAGGTCAGGAAGGGTGGTGGTGAGGAGATACCCCTCGTCCAAGGTAAGGAGCAGCAGCTGCGCTTTGCTGGAGCAGCCGTGAAGTGATACCCCACGCCCAAGGTAAGAGAAACCCAATTAAGATGGTAGGTGTTGCAAGAGGGCATCAGAGGGCAGACACACGGAAACAATACTCACAGAAAACTAGTCAATCTACCACACTAGGATCACAGCCTTGTCTAACTCAGTGAAACTAAGCCATGTCCGCGGGGCAACCCAGGGTGGGTGGGTAATGGTGGAGAGGTCTGACAGAATGTGGTCCAGTGGAGAAGGGAATGGCAAACCACTTCAGTATTCTTGCCTTGAGAACCCCATGAAGAGTATGAAAAGGCAAAATGATAGGATACTGAAAGAGGAACTCCCCAGGTCATCAGGTGCCCAATATGCTACTGAAGATCAGTGGAGAAATAACTCTAGAAAGAATGAAGTGGTGGAGCCAAAGCAAAAACAATACCCAGCTGTGGATGTGACTGGTGATAGAAGCAAGGTCTGATGCTGTAAAGAGCAATATTGCATAGGAACCTGGAATAACAGGTCCATGAATCAAGGCAAATTGGAAGTGTTCAAAGAAGAGATGGCAAGGGTGAATGTTGACATTCTAGGACTCAGTGAACTAAAATGGACAGGAATGGGTGAATTTAACTCAGATGACCATTGTATCTACTACTGCAGGCAGGAATCTCTCAGAAGAAATGGAGTAGCCATCATGGTCAACAAAAGAGTCCAAAATGCAGTACTTGGATACAATCTCAAAAATGACAGAATGATCTCTGTTCATCTCCAAGGCAAACCATTCAATATCACGGTAATCCAAGTCTATGCCTCAACCAGTAATACTGAAGAAGCTGAAGTTGAACGGTTCTATGAAGACCTACAAGACCTTTTAGAACTAACACCTAAAAAAGATGTCCTTTTCACTATAGGGGACTGGAATGCAAAAGTAGGAAGTCAAGAAACACCTGGAGTAACAGGCAAATTTGGCCTTGGAATATGGAATGAAACAGGGCAAAGGCTAATAGAGTTTGCCAAGAAAATGCACTGGTCATAGCAAACACCGTCTTCCAACAACACAAGAGAAGACTCTACACATGGACATCACCAGATGGTCAACACTGAAATGAGACTAATTATATTCTTTGCAGCCAAAGATGGAGAAGCTCTACACATTCAGCAAAAACAATCCCAGGAGCTGACTGTGACTCAGATCATGAACTGCTTATTACCAAATTCAGACTTAAATTGAAGGAAGTAGGGAAAACTGCTAGACCATTCAAGTTTGACCTAAATCAATTCCCTTATGATTATACAGTGGAAGTGAGAAAGGGCCTAGATCTGATAGATAGAGTGCCTGATGAACTATGGAATGAGATTCGTGACATTGTACAGGAGACAGGGATCAAGACCATCCCCATGGAAAAGAAATGCAAAAAAGCAAAATGGATGTCTGGGGAGGGCTTACAAATAGCTGTGAAAAGAAGAGAAGCAAAAAGTAAAGGACAAAAGGAAAGATATAAGCATCTGAATGCAGAGTTCCAGAGATTAGCAAGAAGAGATAAGAAAACCTTCTTCAGCGATCAGTGCAAAGAAATAGAGGAAAAGAACAGAATGGGAAAGACTAGAGATCTCTTCGAGAAAATTAGAGATGCCAAGGGAACATTTCATGTAAAGATGGGCTCAATAAAGGACAGAAATGGGATGGACCTAACAGAAGCAGAAGATATTAAGAAGAGGTGGCAAGAATACACAGAAGAATTGTACAAAAAAGACCTTCAAGACCCGGATAATCACGATGGTGGGATCACTCATCTAGAGCCAGACATCTTGGAATGTGAAGTCAAGTGAGCCTTAGAACGCATCACTATGAACAAAGCTAGTGGAGGTGATGGAATTCCCGTTGAGCTGTTTCAAATCCCTAAAGATGATGCTGTGAAAGTGCTGCACTCAATATGCCAGCAAATTTGGAAAACTCAGCAGTGGCCGCAGGACTGGAAAAGGTCAGTTTTCATTCCAATTCCAAAGAAAGGCAATGCCAAAGAATGCTCAAACTATCACACAATTGCACTCATCTCACATGCTAGTAAAGTAATGCTCAAAATTTTCCAAGCCAGGCTTCAGCAATATGTGAACCATGAACTTCCTGATGTTCAAGCTGGTTTTAGAAAAGGCAGAGGAAACAGAAATCAAATTGCCAACATCCGCTGGATCATAGAAAAAGCAAGAGAGTTTCAGAAAAACATCTATTTCTGCTTTATTGACTATGCCAAAGCCTTTGACTGTGTGGATCACAATAAACTGTGGAAAACTCTGAGAGAGATGGGAATACCAGACCACCTGACCTGCCTCTTGAGAAGTCTGTATGCAGGTCAGGAAGCAACAGTTAGAACTGAACATGGAACAGCAGACTGGTTCCAAATAGGAAAAGGAGGACGTCAAGGCTGTATGTTGTCACCCTGCTTATTTAACTTATATGCAGAGTACATCATAAGAGACGCTGGACTGGAAGAAACACAAGCTGGAATCAAGACTGCTGAGAGAAATATCAATAACCTCAGATATGCAGATGACACCACCCTTATGGCAGAATTTGAAGAGGAGCTATAAAGCCTCTTGATGAAAGTGAAAGAGGAGAGTGAACAAGTTGGCTTAAAGCTCAACATTCAGAAAATGAAGATCATGGCATCTGGTCCCATCACTTCATGGGAAATAGATGGGGAAACAGTGGAAACAGTGTCAGACTTTANGAGTACATCATAAGAGACGCTGGACTGGAAGAAACACAAGCTGGAATCAAGACTGCTGAGAGAAATATCAATAACCTCAGATATGCAGATGACACCACCCTTATGGCAGAATTTGAAGAGGAGCTATAAAGCCTCTTGATGAAAGTGAAAGAGGAGAGTGAACAAGTTGGCTTAAAGCTCAACATTCAGAAAATGAAGATCATGGCATCTGGTCCCATCACTTCATGGGAAATAGATGGAGAAACAGTGGAAACAGTGTCAGACTTTATTTGGGGAGGCTCCAAAATCACTGCAGATGGTGATTGCAGCCATGAAATTAAAAGACACTTATTCCTTGGAATAAAAGTTATGACCAACCTAGATAGTATATTCAAAAGCAGAGACATTACTTTGCCGACCAAGGTCCGTCTAGTCAAGGCTATAGTTTTTCCAGTAGTCATGCATGGATGTGAGAGTTGAACTGTGAAGAAGGCTGAGTGCCGAAGAATTGATGCTTTTGAACTGTGGTGTTGGAGAGTACTCTTGAGAGTCCCTTGAACTGCAAGGAGTTCCAGCCAGTCCGTTCTGAAGGAGATCAGCCCTGGGATTTCTTTGGAAGGAATGATGCTTAAGCTGAAACTCTAGTACTTTGGTTACCTCATGCGAAGTGTTGACTCATTGGAAAATCTTTGATGTTGGGAGGAATTGAGGGGCAGGAGAAGGGGACAACCGAGGATGACATGGCTGGATGGCATCACCGACTTGATGGACGTTAGTCAGTGAACTCCAGGAGTTGGTAATGGACAGGGAGGCCTGGAGTGCTGTGATTCATGGTGTCGCAGAGTCTGACACGACTGAGCGACTGAACTGAAATGAACTGATACTGAGCAAGGTCCATGCCTCTGTTTTCATGAATATGGAGCCCTCCCTTTCTCTCCCTTTAGTTAAACAAAATGTAAATCCTAGAGTATGTGCTGATGGAAAATCTGTAGGTCAAACACAAAATGCTATTCCTGTAGTTGTCAAACTCAAAGACCCACATTTATTTCCACATAAGAAACAGTATCCACTAAAACCTGAGTTTAAAAAAGGGTTAAAACCCATCATCAAAAATTTAAAGGTTCATGTCAACGTATGCCAAAACCAGTAGAGTACTGTAAAGTAAAATAAAATAAAATTTAAAAAAAATTTTAAAGAAAAAGAGACTGTTAATTCCCTGTAACGGTCCTTACAACACTCCTATTTTGGATACAAAAAAATCAAATGATAAATGGAGACTAGTTCAAGATTTACGTATAATAAATGAGGCTGTAGTTCCTTTACACCCCGTAGTGCCTAATCCTTATACTTTATTGTCTGAAATTCCTGAAAGAGCCAAATATTTCTCAGTAATTGATTTGACTGATGCCTTCTATTCAGTGCCTTTTGCAGAGAAAAGTCAACTTCTATTTGCCTTTAAAGACTCTACACAGCCAGCTTCTCAGTTAACCTGGACAGTTTTGCCCCAGAGATTTCGTGACAGTCCTCACTTATTTGGACAAAGTTTGTCACAGGATCTACGAAACTTTAATAACTCTGAAGCAGTGGTGTTACAATATATAGATGATATTTTGCTATGTGCTGAGACAGAAGAAGCTTGTTCGCGATTCTCAAAAGATTTCTTCAACTTTTTGCAACCACTGGCAGGCTGTGGTTGCAAGGCATCAAGAAAAAAGGCTCAGCTTTGTCAACAATTGTTTAGATATCTGGGCCTAATCATATCAGAAGGAACTAGGGCCATAGGCCCTGAAAAAATTAAGCCTATACTAAATCATCCTCTACCTATGACTTTAAGACAATTGAGAAGATTTTTGGAAATCACAGTTTACTGTCACATTTGGATTCTGGGTTATGGGGAACTTGCCTGGCCTTTATATAAGCTTATAGCTGAAACTCAACAGGCCCAAACTGACAAACTGGTTTGGTCTCCAGAAACACAAAAGGCTTTTAAGGTTCTTCAGACTGCTCTCCTGCAAGCTCCAGCTCTGAGCTTGCTCACAGGGTCAAAATTTAATTTGTTTGTCACTAAAAAAAAAAAGATATGGCCTTGAGAGTTTTGTTAAAACCCTGAGGGCCTCAACAACAACATATTATTTATCTAAACAGAAAATTAGATGTAATTTCACGTGGGTGGCCCCACTGCCTAAGAGTAATTGGGACAGCGGCTTTATTAACACCCGTTGCTGCTAAGCTGCTTTAGTCGTGTCCGACTCTGTGTGACCCCATTGACGGCAGCCCACCAGGCTTCCCTGTCCCTGGGATTCTCCAGGCAAGAACACTGGAGTGGGTTTCCATTTCCTTCTCCAGTGCATGAAAGTTAAAAATGAAAGTGAAGTCGCTCAGTCCTGTTGGACTCTAGCAACTCCATGGACTGCAGCCTACCAGGCTCCTCCATCCATGGGATTTTCAAGGCAAAAGTACTGGAGCGGGGCGCCATTGCCTTCTCCATTATTAACACCTAAAGCTTTAAAAGTAATTAATAGACAAAACCTTACTGTATTGATTTCTCATGATGTGAGTGGAATCTTAAATTCTAAGGTTAATATTTAGATGACAAACAGTAGGGTTCTTAAATATCAGTCATTGTTATTAAAAGAACCCATAACTAAACTCAAAGTTTGTGGAAATTTAAATCCTGCCACTTTCCTTCCTGAAGAGAAAAATAAAACACCTGATCACAATTGTTCCCAATTCCTAACTTTAAACTATACAGCTCAGAAAGATCTAATGGATACCCCATTAGACAATCCTGAGATGGAAATATTTACAGATGACAGTTCTTTTGTCCAGAATGAAAAGCGTAAAGCAGGTTACGCCATGGTGACTGCTCAACAGGTTTTGGAAACAAAATCTCTCCCCCAGGAAACCAGTGCTCAGTTAGTGGAGCTTGTGGCTCTGACCTGAACTCTATAGTTAAACAAAGGACAGCGGGTAAATATATACACTGATGCTAAGTATGCTTATTTGACTTTACATGCTCACGCTACAATATGAAAAAAAAAAAAAAAGAGAGAGAGTTTAAAATGACACTTTACAAAACCCCTTCACTACAGACACCTTTGATCTGGACAGGTCCTGAAGAACAGGAAAAACTACAATATACTAAAGAAAAATTAGAAAGATATGAAAAAAGAGGAACAAAGATTACTGATAAAAGATGGTTACAGTCCAAGGATGGATGATTAATAATTCCTGAAAATGCTCAGTGGAAAATTCTTAAGGGTTTACATCAGAGTTTTCATTTGGGTGCAGAGAGTACTTGCCAAATGGCTTCTCGTTTGTTAAAAGATAAAAATGTAATAACTAGATCACTTTCTAACACCACACACAAAAATAAACTCAAAATGGATTAAAGATCTAAACGTAAGACCAGAAACTATAAAACTCCTAGAGAAGAACATAGGCAAAACACTCTCCGACATAAATCACAGCAGGATCCTCAATGATCCGCCTCCCAGAATACTGGAAATAAAAGCAAATATAAACAAATGGGATCTAATTAAAATTAAAAGCTTCTGCACAACAAAGGAAACTATAAGCAAGGTGAAAAGACGACCCTCTGAATGGGAGAAAATAATAGCAAATGAAGCAACTGACAAACAACTCATCTCAAAAATATACAAGCAACTTATACAGCTCAATTCCAGAAAAATAAACGACTCAATCAAAAAATGGGCCAAATAACTAAATAGACATTTCTCCAAAGAAGACATACGGATGGCTAACAAACACATGAAAAGATGCTCAACGTCACTCATTATCAGAGAAATGCAAATCAAGACCACAATGAGATACCACTTCACACCAGTCAGAATGGCTGCGATCCAAAAGTCTGCAAGCAATAAATGCTGGAGAGGGTGTGGAGAAAAGGGAACCCTCTTACACTGTTGGTGGGAATGCAAACTAGTACAGCCACTATGGAGAACAGTGTGGAGATTCCTTAAGAAATTGCAAATAGAACTGCCTTATGACCCAGCAATCCCA
>SJYX01021932.1:0-48313 GCA_006410675.1 Oreotragus oreotragus
TGTGTTTCCGACTCTTCCTTCTCTCACCCTTTTGGTGTGGTTGCCCATGGTCTTGCAGGAAGAGCAGAGCCAGGATTTGGACCAACTGCCTGAACCGCAGCTTAGGCTTGTTTCTACTTTGTCACACTTTCCTGAAGAACGCACTTACGATCTGCTGAGGCTGAGGGTGAAGGCACCCTCCCTGGTCAAAAGCCTTTAGTGATTCCCCATCGCCCACTCGAGAGGGAGTTGTTCTCTAAGCCTGGCATCCAAACCCACAAAAGCAGGACTCCTTCTCCCCCTCCCCTTTTTTCCTCTTGAACGTCTTATTTTATGCTGGGGTGTAGCCGACTGACAACGTTGTGATGGTTTCGGGTGGACAGTGAAGAGACTCGGCCGCACATATACATGAATCCATCCCTCAGAAGCCGCTCCCATCGGGCTGCTACCTGACACTTAGCAGAGCTTCGTGTGCTGCACAACAGGTCCTTGTTGATTGTCCACTTTAAGTATGGAGTGTGCATGTCCATCCCACACTCCCTGACTCTCTCTTCCCCAGCATCTCCCCCTTTTGAGTGACTGGGCCACTGCTGCATCCATCCATACTTGCTCACTCAGTCTCCTCTAAGCATCTCAACGTGCATTTCCATCATTTTCCTCAGCTCCGCATGGCTTCTCTCATTGGAACTCCTTTTTATTTTCCTCCCCACTTATGTCTCCCAGTGTCTGCGTATCAATCCAGGAAAAGATATCAGTGGTCCCCACTGAGTCACAGAACCCTCCCTGGGCAAGTCTTAATTGCAGGGGGACTGGTTTTTGTGATGGGGCTCCTTGTATCCATTCCCAAGCCTGGGGGTTGGGGTGGGCAACTCTGATTGAAGTTCTATCAGGACCGTTTGCAAGAGGAGGGGGAAGTTCCTTCAAGATGCAGAGGTCTTGGGCAGACAAAAGCAGATATATCCACTGCACAGATGCCTGTGAGTGTTCTTAAGACGTGGTTTTGATTGTGCCACTTCCCTGCTGCAGGGAACTGAAGGGATCAATGCTTCGGTGTGGCGATCGAGATCTGAGGTCATGAGGCTCCAGCACTGTGGCTCTAGGACATCCCTGGAGGAGCTGGTTGGGCCACTGAGTACTGGAAGTCAACTTCCTTCTCCTGAGCACTGTCTTTAGACAACTGTCAAACTGCACTTTCCAGAAAAGCACCAGTCATGTTCCATCTTCCTTCCCATTCATCTCTGATATTTTCTCTTCCTGGAATGATCTCTTCTTCTTACTCCATCTGAATGCATGTGGAAAAAGTGTTTTACTTAAAATGCATCCTGATCACCTTCTAAAATCCTGAATCCCTCTGCTTGAATCTTCATAGCCTCTAATTTACATAGATCATGAATTTTCATGTGCTTATATTCTCTCCTGTATCAGGGCTTCCTTTTTCTGATATATTTTTGTATCCCCCTTGTTCACAGAATGTTTCTTTCATACAAAAGACACAATATTTGCTGGATTGAATTTAATTGAGCTGATTAGAACATGTCACTCTAACTTTGACAATCAATGCCATTCATTTAGTATTTATATTTGTCAACTTTTATTGTTAATTATTTAGGCATATTTTTCTAAGTTGTATCACCTTTGCCTAGGTCATTAAAAGATGCTCTCTTCAGTGGGATAAATGTTGATCATGTGTGTGCTACAGGCCAGGCATCATGTTAATTACTATGACCATAGCAGAGAACACGGCAGACTTGGTTGCTGCCTTTGTAGAGCTTATAGTACATAAAATATGTACCTGTGGAAACAAGTACGAGGGCTAAGATGGGAGAGGGATGAAGAAGCTGAAAGAGAATATGAGTAGGTTGGGGGAAGAAGGGTCACATCATCCCTGTGTGTAAGATGAATGACTTAGCATTGTAACAGGTGAAAAATAGTCATTTCCTTTCTTTGTTAGATCTGTGTCCCTTCTCCAGCTTACACTGAACTGCCACACACAGCTAAACCTCACTTCTGTTCTTCTAGGTTTCCATGGTTCCCTCCTTTCTTCTTAGTGCAATTAACACAGTATATTGAAATCTTCACTTTAAGGTCTGGCTTACAGAAAAGCAGATTGCAGCTTGTTCAATGGGTCTGTCTCTGAGTGTCTACCATGATGCTTGGCTCATGGTGTCTAAGAAGTGTCTTTTGAGTGCACAAATGAGCTAACCAAGGTGAGCCTGGTTTGGGTTGGGAGAAGCCAGAGGCTTATCTGAAAGGTGCACAGTCAGGGGTTGCCTTGTGGCCTGGATCAGGCGCTCGTAATAGCCCCTTGTTACAGAGTGAGGGAAGAAAATGCCAGGGTTGCAGGGACAGAGGCTGATGTTCTGCTGCTGTCTGAAGCGAGACAATCTCCCAGCTTCAAACAGGGAAGCACATGACCCTTGCGCTAGACCGGAGGACTAGAGACCTTGACTTGGAGGCGCTGGTTGAGCGATGCCATTATTATCTTCCCCGAGAGGTTGCTGGGAAGTACACCTCCCTCCCAGTTCCTAAAAGCCAGGGCCTTGACCTTGTCTGGAGCTTTGTCTTGTTTTGAAGAAGTCTGTACTTTGGCACGTGCAACTGTTTTCCTCCTTTAGAAACAAAAATAGCCTCTGTCCTTGGGTACACTGAATTCTCTGACAGGGGGAGGGGTGCCGAAGTGGCATTAGCAGAAGTCAAAGGCAGACACCAAACCAGTCTTTGGAGACTTTTCATTCAGTAAGATTCATGTCTTAATAAACGAACAAACAAAAAGGAAAGCGAAAGAAAGAAAGAAACACTGACAAGCTGAGAGAGATACTGTGGCAAAAAGGAAGAGGGTGACATTTTCGTACTTTTCATGGCACTTTCCCCCCCTTGCATTTCCACCAGAGGACCAATTTTCATTATATCATCAGCCCTGGTTTCTTGTGACCAAGGGCCCAGAGAGGGTGGCGCCTTTCCCTGCAATGAGGAAGTGACAGTCGCCAAGGTGCCCACATCTGAGCTTTCCAGGCTGCTCTAGGTGGGTGGGCAGGACCGTGAGGAAGCACTGAGCACGTGTGTGGTGGCATTTCTCTACCAAGAACCCCCCTGTGTGGGCCAGTTCGGCCAGTGGTAGAGAGACAGGAGATAGGCAGTGCTGAACTCCCCTGGCTTCTCCAGTGTCTGTCTGTACACAAATGTATCTCTAGACCAGCTTGAAGACCAGTGAAGACTGGCTGAAGAAACTTAGAAAAATATGCACATTTAAGTTAATGCGTGTGTGCGTTTTGTTGCTGTCGTGTCTGACTTTAAGTTAATAGGTGTGGGTTAAAGTTGCTACTCCATCCCTTTTAATCATGAGACCTTGGATGTCTGCTAAGTACCTCTCACTCGAATATTTTCCATCTGATTCTCCACCTTCTAATTTGCCCAGACTGATCAGCTCAAATGTGCCTCCTTCCTGAATCCTTACCTGACTCTCCTGGAGAAAACTGAGTCTAGAGAATTTAGGTATATGTGTGTGTGCTAGGTCAGCTGTCTGACTCTTGGTGACCTGATGGACCGTGACCTGCCAGGCTTCTCTGTTGGGATTCTCCAGTCAAGAATGTTTCCTCCTTCAGAAGATTTTCCTGACACAGGTGCCTAACCCACGTCTTCTGCATTGGCAGGTGAATTCTTTACCACTGAGTCACCTGGGAAGCCCATTTAGGAATAATTTTCAGCTTAATCTTGGATTCACGTGTACCCATTAGGCTCTATTACAGTTACAGTTTCTCAAACATACCGTTGTTTCTGCTGCCTCAGGTCCTTTGCACATGCTATGACTTGACAAACTTCACTGCACACTCAAGGTGGTCTCACAAGGCTTCCTCCTGATCCTTCAGTCCTCAACTTCATTGCCCACCTGCTTGAGGAGTACTTCCTTGATCTTCAGTTTCAGATTTCTCTATGGCTCTCCTCTCTCAAAGCGCTTTGCTCTCTTTCCTTCATGGTGCCGGGCACAACTCTTCCTTCTGTAGTAACTCCTTCACTTGCTGTTTAACGTCTTCTTCCCTCTATAAACTCTAACATGAACAAGTACAACAATAGTTTCATAACTAGACCTAAGCCATTACCTGACTGTGTCAGGTCCATATTAAGTGCACAACAAACTTTTTTTTTTTTTTTTTTTGGAAGTGGGGGGCTCTAGGATTAAACAAATTAAAGAGAAGTTGTGAGTCAAGGGAGAGAAGGAAGAAAAAGCTGGAGAATATAGAAACACTTATTCTCCCTGTGGAATTTGGTGATGGAGGCACATGTGGCTGGCTTGGAGAGACTCTGGGAGCAAGATGCCTGGGTGTTCTGTGAGGCTGCTGTGTGCTGCCTGCTGCCAGGGCTGGTAAGGGGGTCTCGGGTGAACACAGCCCTCCCTGCAGTGTGCAGCTGCCGTGGAGGCCCAGGCCCAGCTGGGTCTTGTCGGAGGTCTGGCAGGTGGAGCTGCCTGCAGCGTTTTTCTTGCCTGGGCACTGACAGCATTCCGACTTCAAAGCTGGAACACACTGACCAGGAACACTGTGACCTTTGGCACAATTCCTTCCCTTCCCCGCCCTTGCTCCTGTGCAGGGAGGAGGGAGCCTCGCTCCCTTGCATGGGCTCTCGCCAGCCTGGAGAGCAGGTTTTCCTTCGATCCGGAGACTGGGGAAAAGGAAAGGGAGAGAAGAAACAGAAGGGCATGAACTTCAGGAGAGTCCGACTGGATTCTACCATATTTGGAATGTGGTATGTTGGTAAATTATGCATCAGCTTGAGAGGCTTTCTCTCTCTAGGCCCAGCTCTGAGTGGAAGCTACTCATACTTGCCTAGATTCCAGAAAAAAAATTAAAGAGTGGGGTTGCCACCTCCCAGCTACTTCCCATCTGGTCATCTTAATGAGTGGACTTGGATGTGATTTAGCTGATAGTTATTAACGGGCTCATTGAACCTCAGTCTCCTTGTCTTTAAAATGGAGATAATAATAGAAATTTCCTAGGGCCATTATGAAGTTGGACGCTACTGTGCATAAAATGCTTAGCATAGTGTCTGGCATGAGGCAGCAGGCAGTCATTAATAACAGTCGCTCTTATCAGCATCAGAGTTATCATAGTTATCCAAGGCTACCTTGTCACTCTGGGAAATATGAACCTTATTGACATAGCCCAGCTTCCCTGGTGGCTCAGTGGTAAAGAATTTGCCTGACAATGCAGCAGACACAGGTTTGATTCCTAGGTCGGGAAGATTCCCTGGAGGAGAAAATGGCAATCCATTCTAGCATTATTGCCTGGGAAGTCCAGAGGAGCCTGGTGGGCTACAGTCCACGGGGTCATAAAGAATTGGACACAACTTAGCACACGTGCGTGCATTAACATAACTACTTCTCAGCTGAGAACACGGGACTGGGAGGCTATCAGATGATTTTCTCACAATCACACTGCTAATACATGTTGAAAAGGGGCCCATATATCCAGGTCTGTCCCTCTCCATTCAGGGGCTTTCTCTCTCTTCTTCTTTTCTTTTCTTTTTTTCCCCTTCTTTAGCCATGGCTTACTTCCTTGAGCAACAGAATATGGTTTATGTTGTTAACAGCTGCAGACGGCATATTATCTTTACTATCAGAAACAAAGAGAATGAGCTGCCAATGTTTGTAGAGGATTTGATAGTTTATAGTTCTTGCCTGGAGAATCCCAGGGATGGGGGAGCCTGGTGGGCCGCCGTGTATGGGGTTGCACAGAGTCGGACACGACTGCAGCAACTTAGCAGCAGCAGCAGCAAGATTCTTTTACCTCCATTGTCTTTTTTTGAATCCATGATTCTGCTTTTGTATATGGAAAAAATCTAGGAAGTATTGAGACAGTGACTTCATGAGATACTTTCCTCTGAGCTAAGGCCTTGTTTACACGTGCTACAGGAGTGATGAGCTAATTCCTGGGAAGTATACTTATGCGGCCTGCTTAATCTCCACTCTGCTGTTTACGGGCCATCTGACCTTGACCATTCTGTGTGTGTTTCTTCAACTATAAAATGGGAATCATTAAAATAGTATAAGACAATGTATATAAACCATTATCACAGAAGCTGGTGTATGAGAGACCTTGATAAATAGTAGACACTGTTAGACTGAGAAATACCCAAATTCTTTTCTTAGACTTCTGTTTTTGCAGCAGCTGGGCAAAATCAGACTTAAAAATATAATGTTGGAGAATACCAAGGAAACCTGTGAGCACTGGGGGAATTAGGCAGAAACCCCCAGTATTGTAGGATAAACAAAAATAGCAGTCAGCAAGGGTGGGGCTTTGCTTCAGGACCAAGGACAGCTCCAGCTTGTTCCCTGCCCCCTCAGGAGGGACGCTCTATGTCTATCGTCTCTGGAAGGTTTCTACCTCAGGGCTTCCTTGTTTGGTACTTGCCACAATCTCCCCATCTTTCTGTGTTTGCCCATGCCATTCCTCCCATCTGAAATGCTTCTTTTTCCTCTCTTCAGTTCAGTTCAGTTGCTCAGTTGTGCCCGACTCTTTGTGACCCCATGAATCGCAGCACACCAGGCCTCCCTGTCCATCACCAACTCCTGGAGTTTATTCAAACTCATGTCCATAAAGTTGGTGATGCCATCCAGTCATCTCATCCTCTGTTGTCCCCTTCTCCTCCTGGCCCCAATCCCTCCCAGCATCAGGGTCTTTTCCAATGAATCAACTCTTCACATGAGGTGGCCAAAGTATTGGAGTTTCAGCCTTAGCATCAGTCCTTCCAATGAACACCCAGGACTGATCTCCTTTACAATGGACTGGTTGGATCTCCTTGCAGTCCAAGGGACTCTCAAAAGTCTTTTCCAACACCACAGTTCAAAAACATCAATTCTTTGGCACTCGTCTTTCTTCACAGTCCAACTCTCACATCCATACATGACTACTGGAAAAACCATAGCCTTGACTAGACGGACCTTAGTTGGCAAAGTAATGTCACTGCTTTTCAATATGCTATCTAGATTGGTCATAACTTTCCTTCCAAAGAGTTAACGTCTTTTAATTTCATGGCTGCAATCACCATCTGCAGTGATTTTGGAGCCCCCCCAAATAAAGTCAGTCACTATTTCCACTGTTTCCCCATCTATTTCCCATGAAGTGATGGGACCAGATGCCATGATCTTTGTTTTTTGAATGTTGAGCTTTAAGCCAACATTTTCACTCTCCTCTTTCACTTTCATCAAGAGGCTTTTTAGTTCCTCTTCACTTTCTGCCATAAGGGTGTTGTCATCTGCATATCTGAGGTTATTAATATTTCTCCCAGCAATCTTGATTCCAGCTTGTGCTTCTTCCAGCCCAGCATTTCTCATGATGTACTCTGCATATGAGTTAAATAAGCAGGGTGACAATATACTGTCTTACCATGAAATATTTCTAACATAACAAGAAGCATGGGGAATAGAATAATCATCACCGTTGCACCTAGCAGTCCAATTTAACACATGTTGGCATTTTGCCACAATTGCCTCTGATATTTTGGTTTGCTTTTTAAATTTTATTTTATTTTATTTATTTATTTATTTATTTCATTTATTTATTTTTTTGCCATGTCACAGAGCATGTGGGATCTTTGTTGTCACACCAGGGATCAAACCCATGCCCCCCACAGTGGAAGCTGAAGTCCTAACCACTGGACTACCAGTGAATTCCCCTTTTTTAAAAAAAGAGGCACTCAAGCCCCCTTTGTGGCCCTCCCCGCATCACATGCCACTCCTTCCTGCCCAGAGGTGCCCTGTTCTAAGGCTGGTGTTACGTCTTCCATATCTCCCCCCTTTTAACCACCACCCATTTTCTTCTATCCATCTAAGTCTTCTGTGTTTTTAAGAGCCAGGCCAAACCCCTTACTTCTCCAGTTCATGGTAACCCTTCTTGCAGAGCATTTTTGCATTCAGTTTTGGAGGGTTTTCGAGGATTTCTCTTTTCTCATTGTAATCATCCATCAAGCATATGTGAGCAGGCCCTTGTTTGAGGCTGTACTCTTCTACTTGCTGGAGTTACAAAAATGAGTTACATGTGGCCCCTGCCTCCAAGAGTTCAGAGAACATGTTGCGTAGCTTCATATCATCTGTTGGTGAGAAAGCAACCCTGCTGGGAGAGGGGCCCACCTTCAGAAGTCTGTCACAGCTCCCACACAGGAATCAGACCTCACATAAATGCTTGAGGCCTTGAGACCAGAAGCCTGGAAGCAGTAGGAGGATAGGAAGCAAGCTAGAAGTACCTGTGACATGTCAGGCTGTGTGGGGGGCAATTTAAATATATCATCTCATTTAATGTTCCACAAACCAGGGAAATGAGTTACTCTCTTTCTTTATTCCGTGTAAAGTCAAGGCTTGGAGAGCCACCAGACCTGATTAGAAGTACAGTTCATATTTGAGTTAGGGTTTTCTAAGGCCAATGTCAGTATTTATCTGGCTCTGTCTTTAGACTGTGAATGGCTTGAGACAGAGATTGAACCGAATTCATCTCTTGTTCCCAAGGACCAGAGTGGTTCCTTGGCAGGTACTTGATTCATGAAAATTTATACTGTGCTTGATCTGTGGGGCACATTGATCTCTAGGTCCTGCCCTCAAGGAGTTTACCATCTAGACAAGAATGCAGGCTTCGGTAACAATGCAGGAAAGCAGGGTACAAGGCTGATCACACAGGACTTCTACTCTCAATGAGAGATGGGATATATTTTCTTTGTTGGCCTTGCCCTTTAAAAACATCAGACTAAAGCACTTGGAGGACACAGGATTCCCTGGGAGCTCCTACACAGCACAGTCAGGCCAGCTCTTCCCACCCCCGCCCCACCCCCAGGTCTGACTTACCTGGCTCCATCCTTCTCCATCTGCCCTTTGCTCTGTCACCCTTCTGACTTTGGGCTCAAACTTGCCACGTGGGTTCTCTGCTTCCTCATTTCACAAACAATGCAGGAAAGCAGGGTACAAGGCTGATCACACAGGACTTCTACTCTCAATGAGAGATGGGATATATTTTCTTTGTTGGCCTTGCCCTTTAAAAACATCAGACTAAAGCACTTGGAGGACACAGGATTCCCTGGGAGCTCCTACACAGCACAGTCAGGCCAGCTCTTCCCACCCCCGCCCCACCCCCAGGTCTGACTTACCTGGCTCCATCCTTCTCCATCTGCCCTTTGCTCTGTCACCCTTCTGACTTTGGGCTCAAACTTGCCACGTGGGTTCTCTGCTTCCTCATTTCACACTGGCATCTCTTGCTATCTTGATGAGAATCTTCTGCTCCAACCTGTGATACCTAATCAGCTGAACAAAAACCCACCCCCTGGTCCTCCTTACTCCTGTTGTTCACTGCCTCCAAAGTCAGAAGGACGTGGCTTCAGATGAACGCTATGACCTAATGCCCCTTCCAGAACCCATATCTTCTCCAAAACAAAGTCTTGGGCAGGGGATCTTAATATCTGGTTAGCACGAACCACTTGGCAGATTGGTGAAGTCTATGACCCCTCCTAAAAGGAAATGCATTATACTGAGAGACAGTTATCAATCAATGGAGAGATGATAGATGATAGATGCACAGACAGATGGTAGATAACTGTATTTGTTATCTTTTACTGGGAATCAAATACATTTGGAAACAATAGACATCTCTTTTCTCATGGTTTCTGTGGGTCTGGAGTCTGGGTGTGGTTAGTTGAGTCTTCTGGTTCAGGATCTCTCACAAGGCTGCAATCTAGGAGCTGGGCAGGATGGCAGTCATCTTCAGATCAACTGGGGGTGGATCTGCTTCCAAAGCTCCTTCATGGGTGTTGGCAGGATTTCTTTTCTCATGGGAGGTCAGACTGAAACCTTTAGTTCCCCAGTGACTGTTGACCTGAGATGGTTCTTCGTTCTTTCCCGTAGAGCAGCTCACAACATGGTAGCTGCTTCATGAGAGTGAGTAAGTGAGAGGGATAGGGCCTAAGGCAGAAATCACCATCTTTGATAACCTCGTCTTGTAAGTTGCATCCTCTCACGCTTAACCATATTCTGGTCATTAGAAGCAACAGTCCTGGGAGAGGACTATACAGGGCATGAACAGCCAATGAGTGGGGTTGGGGAGGATCCTAAAGGACCATCCTAGAGCCTGGCTATGAAAGCACCTGCGTGCCTCCTGATTTGCTTCAGTCATGTGTGACTCTTTGCAACCTTATGGACCATAGGCCACCAGGCTCCTCTGTCCATGGTATTCTCCAGGAAAGAATATTGGAGTGGACTGCCATGCCCTCTGGCAGGGAGTCTTTCTGACCCAGGACTCGAACCTGCCCCTCTTATGTCTCCTGCATTGGCAAGTGGGTTCTTTACCACTCGCGCCACCTGGGAAGCCCAGCTACACAAGCACAATGTGCACTTATTTATGAAGGCATTAAAGAAGATCTAAGAGATTCAATAGCTCAGGCGACTTTGAAGTAGACTTGAGTACAGGCACACCTCAGAGATACTGCAGGTTTGGTTCCAGACACCTGCAATAAAACAAATATCACAATAAAGTGAGCCACATAAATGCTTGGTTTCCCAGTGCATATAAAAGCTATGTTTATATCATACTTACTGTAGTCTATTAAGTGTACAATAGCATTATGTGTTTTAAAAAAGTATAGACCATAATTTAAAAATATTGCTTAGAAAAAAAACTAACCATCATCTGACAACTCAGGATTGTCACAAAACTTTGATCTGTAAAAAAAAAATGCAGTATCTGTGAAGTGCAATAAAGTGAAGTGCAATGAAATGAGGTCTACCTGTATCAACAACAACATGACATAAGATATTTTTGTGGATGACAAAAATCACAGATATTATTTATACACTGGGATTTGTTGCCTACATTCACAAATAATGAAAATGCTAAATTTTAGTTAGATTTGTGAGTGAAAATAAAGCTGCATTTTTTTCTCATACAAACTCACAGATCTCCACAGAATTATGTCCCTTGATCCTTGTCAAATACATGGACCCAAATGAGGAACCCCTGCAGACATGGGAGGCAGACAGAAGTAGCTTGTTGCTTGATCACAGATGATGTAGATCACTCACTCTAAGTAATTCAGCTGGGTTGGAGCTGAAAGCTTTCCCAAGAGGGTTCACGATGTGGCCAGAAATTAGTGGGATCAGTGCCATCTAAGTTCTGGTTCTCTGCCTTGAATATTTGTAAATTCAATTTTGGAGTGTATATCTTAAGGTGATAAGGAATTAAGATTAGATTAAAATTTATCAGATAAAAGGCTGATATAGAATGTATTTTACTCAATCTGAAATGCATTTAATCATCCATCTAATCTTTCATTCCTTCAGCACACATTGTTAAGCACACACTTAATAACCACTACGGTTTCCCAGGCACAGAGATAAATGCTAGGGCCAGTGGTATCCAAGTGGTGGTTAAAGACATGATCCATGACCTCCAGAGGCTCCTGGTTGCTCATGGTGGTTCTTGACTTCCCTTTTCACCCAGACACATGCATGACCATGACATTAGCTGAACAGAGGCCTGTTCTCTTTTCCTGCCAGCCCCGTGTCAGTCCACTTCCACATAGAAACTTCTGCAATTTCAGAAGACTTGGAGAGGAAGCGTCTACACTGGCTTGCTTCTTTCCATGAAATAATGACTTTTTTGCTGGTGAGCCTGGTATCCCCCTTCTTAGAACACAGCCTTGTCTTGGTGAAGGGTCTTGCATAACTCAGTGAAGCTATGAGCCATGCCATACAGAACTACCCAAGTGGAGAGTTCTGACAAAACGTGGTCCACTGGAGGAGGAAATGGCAAACCACTCCAATATTTTTGCTGTGAGAATCCCACCTATGAACAGTATGACAAAGCAAAAATATATGACACTAGAAGATGAGCCCCCCAGGTCAGAAGGTGTCCAATATGTTACTGGGGAGGAGCTCATTTCACATACTAGTAAGGCTATGCTCAAAATCCTTCAAGCTAGGCTTCAGCAGTATGTGAACTGAGAAATTCCATATGTACAAGCTCGGTTTAGAAAAGGCAGAGAAACCAGAGATCAAATTGCCAGCACTTGTTGGATCATAGAGAGATTAAGAGAATTCCAGAAAAATATCTACTTCTGCTTCATTGACTACACTAAAACGTTTGTGTGGATCACAACAGACTGTGGAAAATTCTTAAAGAGATGGGAATACCAGCACCTTACCTATCTCCTGAGAAACCTGTATGCAGGTCATGAAGCAAGAATTAGAATCTCACGTGGAACAACTGACTAGTTCAAAATTAGGAAAGGAGTACCACAAGGCTGTATATCGTCACCCTGCTTATTTAACTTATATGCAGAGTATATCATGAGAAATGCCAGGCTGGATGAAGCACAAGCTGGAATTAAGACTGCTGTGAGAAATATCAACAACCTCAGATATGAAAATGATACCACTTTAATAGTGAAAGTGAAGAGAAACTAAAGAGCTTCTTGATGAAGGTGAAAGAGGAGAGTGAAAAAGCTGGCTTAAAACTCAGCATTCAAAAGACTGAGATCACGGCATCCAGTCCCATCACTTCATGGCAAATAGAAGAGGAAAAAGTAGAAACAGTGATAGATTTTTTTCCCCCCTTGGGCTCCAAAATCACTGTGGATGGTGACTGCAGCCATGAAATTAAAAGACACTTGCTCCTTGAAAGGAAAGCTATGACCAACCTAGACAGCATATTAAAAAGCAGAGATGTCACTTTGCCAACAAAAGTACGTATAGTCAAAGCAGTGGTTTTTCCAGTAGTCATGTACGGATGTGAGAGCTGGACCATAAAGAAGGCTGAGCACTGAAGGACTGATGCTTGCAAACTGTTTTGATGAAGAAGACTCTTGAGGGTCCCTTGGACTGCAAGGAGATCAAACCAGTCAATCCTAAAGGAAATCAACCCTGAATATTTACCGGAAGGACTGATGCTGAAGCTCTAATACTTTGGCCACCTGATATGAAGAGCAGATTCACTGGAAAAGACCCTGATGCTGGGGAAGATTGAGGGCAGGAGGAGAAGAGGGCGGAAGAAGATGAGATGATTGGATGGCATCACCTACTCAATGGACATGAGTTTGAGCAAGCTCTGGGAGATAGTGAAGGACAGGGAGGCCTGGCATGCTGCAGTCCATGGGGTCACAAAAAGTCAGACATGACTGAGCAACTGAATAACAGCACCACCTAGAAGGCTGAGATCTGAACCCTGACTGCCATTAGCCTGCTATTCATTTTCTCTCTCTCTTTGGAGTCACATGTGTTCTCTTGGTTCCTGCCTTTGACATAAGGTCAGGCCATGGAGGCAGGCTGCACCCTGAGTTGGGTGAAGAAAGGATGAGAGGGGTAAAGAAGAGAGGGAGGGGAGGAGGGAGGAAGCCCTGAAGTTCTGTAGCTGCAACTGGGTGAGGCAGCCCATCAGAAGAGGAAGCCATGTTCTCCCATCCATATTTACACCAAAAGGCAAACAGTCTGTTCCTACCTAACTCCCAGGTCTGCGGCTTGGTCAGAGGGGAGAGGGGTGTAATTAACAGCAAACATTTTACATCCTCCCATGGCCATACCCAGGCTGGTACATAATTCATGCCCTAGCCACAACTCATATTTGTTTCTCTCATGCAAGAATGCTACTCTTAAGGCCACAGTTCATTTCTGTGAGTCTAAGAGAGGATATATGTATATGAATAGCTGATTCACTTTGCTGCACAGCAGAAATAAACACAACACTGTAAAGCAACTAAACTCCAGTAAAAACAAAACAAAACAAAAAACCCAAAAACCTTATTGTGAGCCAAGCAATGGGCAAGAGGCTGGGGATTGAGGCAAGAATAAGTCAGAGGAATTCTTACTCTCATGAAGCTTACATTTTGGAGGATAGAGATATATAATAAGCAAACAAACCAGTGTACGGAGATGAGATGCTGGACGTGTTTTACAGGAAACAGACAGCGGATTGGAGTGAGAACCACCAGGGTACCCGTGATGTTTGACACGGTGGTCAGGGAAAGCCTTGCTCTGTGAAGGAGGCATTTGAGAGCTGCCAGGCAAGGATCTGGGTGGACAGATGTTGGCTAGAGGAGACTGAAGGCAGAGACCACTGCATGGGCACTGAGGCTTGGTGTGTCTGAAGAAAGAAGTTTATATACTTTGACTTAATAATGTTCAAAGAAAAATAGCAAGTAATATGATGCCTTCAGTATACAAGTGGTATAAACGATTGTCTGCATGCTAAGTGGCTACAGTTGTGGTTCCTTTGTGCTTGAGATTCTCCAGGCAAAAATACTAGAGTGTGTTACCATGCCCTCCTCTAGGGGATCTTTCTGACCCAGGGATCGAACCCGCATCGCTTGAGTTCTTTACCACTAGCACCACCTGGAAGCCCCAGTGAGTTCGTGCATGCTAAGTCATTTCGGTTGTGTCTGACTCTTTGTGACCCTATATCCTGTAGCCCGTGGGCTCCTCTACATTACCAGTAAAATAAGGTGCTTTTTTTTCCTCCCCTCTGTATAAGCCTTAGTTATGCTCACCACACTTTATGAAAATGAATCACTGCTTTTAGACTCCTGCTAGAGAATGGAGAATAATTCTAGAGACTGGAATTGCTACCAGCCACAACACCTGTCTTTCTAGAACAAGGCTGGGAGCTCCCATCTTGTCCTTTCATTCTCGACTCTCCAGACACTGTCTCCATGTTAATCCATTTCATGTGTGAGGGATATACTTAGACTTCTAAGCAATCTGCTCATGTGGCTATGTGTGTGTCAGTTGCTCAGTCACGTCTAACTCTTTGTGACCCCATAGACCATAGCCTGCCAGGCTCTTCTGCCCATGGAATTCTCCAGGCAGGAATACTGGAGTGGGTTGCCATTTCCTTCTCTGGGAGATCTTCCTGACCCAGGGATCAAACCCAGGTCTCCTGCATTACAAGCAGATTCTTTACCTGTAAAGAATCTGCTATTCCTTCCTATGAACTCATCCAAAGAGATTTCTAAATTTCTGGGAAGCTCTGGCCTTTCTTTTTGTCCTTGCTGAGATCCTTAACCTTTGCGGATCTCTGCCATATTATGAATACTCACTCTTCTTTATTAGCATTCTTTTTTCTGGTTGTTTGTAAGTTTCCACCCTGGGGGGTCCAGCTGTGTTGGAATTTCCTTCTCTCCCTGCCTGCCTCTCGCACAGCTGCTTCATCAGACCACACTCCATCCAGCTGGCAGAGCTCTCTGCCTCCCTCTTCTCCAGATTCCCTTTGGCCTCAAATGCTCATTGAAGAGCTCAGAAAGAGGACGTAAAAAAGGGGGCTTCCTGGTGGGCATCCATGAGTCACTGTGCAGACAGGCTGTGGCAGGTCCTTCTTACCATCCGATGAGTCATGAGTGTGGCCAAGCAGATGGTCATCAAGACAGATAATGTGTCATTCACTCTGTCAACTCTGCTTGGCCCCAGACACCAAAATAGCCTGAATCTAGGATCACTGGAGCCGTGTGATCCAACTGTATAAGAAATTTCGGCCAGCAAAGAGGGTGGTACAGCCTTACTTTCTGGAAGGTCCAGCTGGAGCTTAAATATTGTCACAGAGATACTCAAGATAAGTTTGCCATCCTGGCCAGCAACCATCTGAGGGATGTCCATCTCTCCACAAACATAAACGCTCTATTTTTCATCTGAATGTGTTCTCGTCGTTATTTCATTTGTCAGGAAACAACACAGAGCAAATGAGGGCTCCTTCCTACAAGGCAGGGAATAATGACAGCATCTCTGCATTAGGCACCTCCTCTCCCAGGCACTTGGCTGCCACCATGACCTCACTTGCTTTTATGCCTTCTAACACAGTACGACTCACCTTGGGACACAAATGGCAAGATCGAGGCTCGGAGAATTTCAACAACCTCCCCAGGTTCTCATAGGTAGGAATAGTAAAGCCTATTTTTGGAGAATTATTATAGTTATTTATTTTTATATAAAGGATACAAACCAGGACTAGCCAAATGAAGATATGCATAGAACAAGGTCTGGCAGGGTCCTGAATACAGAGTTGCTATGCCCTCTCCTTACAGAATCAGAGTGCATCACTTTCCCCACATATCATCAACCAGGAAGCTCCTCCAAACTTTGATGTTCAGATTTTTTTTTGTTGTTTAAAATACTAAAAGTTACATAATATAAAACGTACTATTTTAACCATATTTAACTGTACCTGGAGAAAACCATAATTCTAAGGACACACACACCTCAATGTTCATTGCAGCACTATTTACAATAGCAGAACATGGAAGCAACCTAAATATCCATCAATAGAGGAATGGAGAAAGAAGATGTGGTACATATGTACAACGGGCAAAGCTAATTTTAGAATAAGGTGACCACACAATTCATCAGCCAAGCCAGGGCACTTTTGAGGGTGAAAGGGGGGCACTCAGGAATTTCATCAGGCAACAGATGTAAAAGTGGAATGTTTCAACAGGTCAGAATATAAGGATGCTTTTGTTTCGAATCAATTTTTTCACCTCTAAAACCCAGGTTTTCCCACTCATCATATAGATTCCTGGGAAGGTAACAGGAGAAATTTGAACTCAGCTCCCACTTTCTTTTGTAACATTTTTGCCCGCTGATTTATTCCTATCTCAGGATACTACTGTGCTTTTAAGAAGTCCTGTGGGTGATTGTGCTGTGCTGCTGGGTATGGGAGCTTTGGCATCTAATGCTGTGGTGTCCGAGGACAGGAAGTCACTCTCATTCATTGTATCTTAGCAGCTGACATAGAAGCATCCAGTATCTGTTTAATAGATGTGTGTTCAATGGATGGATGAAATTATATGCAGAGGCAATCAGATATGAGTGGCATACCTGGAGGTAGAAATTTCGGGGGGTATAAATTAGTGGAAGATGTCCAGCACACACAAATAAACAAGACAGAGATAAACAGGCTAAGCTTCAGTTTCGTCCTTAAAGCAGAGCACCAAAGGCTCTGAGTAGGAAAGCCACTCAGTTTGGTTTGCATTTTGGAAACAACATTCCCCATGGTCATGTTCCAGGTGAAGCCTGCAAGCAACTGGACACTGGAGGCATTTAAAACATGTTTTCAAAAGGGCTACTGAGTGCCCAGCATAATATAACCTTTTACATATTTGAGAAATCTCCAAGCTGGGGCAAGTACCAGCCAGGATCAGCATCAGCCTCTGGACACATCCTCTGAGCAGTGATGGGTCACCCTGGTGAGACACCCCAGAGCCACTTTTTCAGGGGAATCGGTCCCCACTGGTTGTTCACCGGCTTCTCCTCTGTATCAGCAGTTCTGACCTGTGGGAGGCTGGGTGGGAGGGAGGCACCCGCCCAGATTCAGGAAGCTGAGAAGTGGATTCTTTGGCCAGGGCAGATCCCTTCACGGAGAATTTTCCTCCTTTTGCTCTCCATCACCTCCGTGCCATTGGAGGGCCTGGGCTCCAGCTTGCGGCTGGGGACAGGGTATGTGAGGAGCTTTCAGGCCTGGCAGTTCTCTCCACCCGCCACCCCGAGTGGGGCTGCGGTTACTACTGCTCTTCCAGGGCAGCCCAGGGACTCTTGCTGTTTGCAGCCCTCTGCCCTCAGGCTACCCGCAAAGCTTTGCCCTGTCTGGCCAGCAGGCCACCAGGCAGCGTGGATGAAAGGTACTGTTCACACTTACGGCGACTGGAACGCTCTGTCTGTAAACCAGGCGATGTGGAGACCAGCTCATAAGCACCTTACAGTCTGTTGGCGGATGGTGGGTCCCTGGTGTCAACCCTTTCATTGGCTTCCCTACAGGCACAGGCTTCTTCTGAACAGTCCCAGGACAGCCTGGGTGGGAGTGTCCAGGCCCAGTGCTCAAGGATGCCTGAACACAGGTTCTTCCCTTTCTGGTCAAAGCCTGTGTCCCGTACCCAGCCTCATCCTATCCCCTCTTATAGAACCATCCACCACCTGGGAACCTCCTAGGACTACCCCAGTCCTCACCTCATCCCTCTGACTAAATTCTGAGTCATGCACAGCTTGTACACTTCTACCTTCATCCCTCAAGCACTCACGCACTATTTGTCAAGACTTGCCCTAAACCTTTGCAAGAATTTGATCATGTAAATCTCGAGCTCTGTCAGAACTTAGTGGCTGACTTTGACTTGTATCTCTGGGGCCAGAAGGAGTCACACACACTCCTGGCTGCAAGGAGAGCTAGGAGGAGCTCTGAGATTCGGCTTCCCAGTTTCCATATGCAAGGTGGCAATGGGGTGGGAGGGGAGGAAGGTGGGGAAGGCTTTAAAGTAGTTGATCAGCTCTGTTTGCTCCACTGTTAGCCCCCATCCCCATTTGGCAGATTCAAAAACTGAGTCACATGGAAGAGAAGTAACTTTCTCCAGATCACCCAGCTAGAGAGTGATGGAGACATGATTAGAATTCCAGACTGACAGCTCCTGAGTCTGTTCTTGTAGCCACCAGTCTTCTGTGGGGGCCCTCATAGTGATGGAGAAGTAGGGGGATTCATGATATATACTAGGAGGTGCAATGGTTCCAGGAGAGGTCTGTTGTCTTGGGGAGGAAGTGGAGTCAAAGACAACTCTGGGATTTCTGCCTGAAATGGAGCATACTGTCAAATTTTTGAAGGACTTCCATGGACCACTCTCTTCAATGTCTTGGTTGTAATTCTGATAACAAGTGGGCATACCTGCCTTTACAAGATGAAAAAAATCGCAGCTCACTGAGGTTACGTGGTTTGTCCAAAGTCACGTGGATGGTAAATAAAGGTGACAGCTGGATGTGACCTGGGTCTGCATGGCTTCAAAGTCAAGCTGATGACCACGTTTCTCCACGCTGCCTTCTTACGAGGAAAAATGGGAACGGGAGGCCCTGGCCGGCTTCTGTGAATCGCGAGTTGTTGGGATTCCTGTCCTTCTTCGACCCAGATTTGTAAACAGAGGCTTTGCAAGCCAAGATACACATGGGCAGGCGCAAAGGAGCAGTGCCAGCAGGAGAGAGTCGCATGTGTCCTGGTGGTGTGAAGCCTGTGTCCACATGGACCCCTGCTGTCTCCAGGGCCGAGCTGCCTGGGGCCTGGCGGTCTGCAGATGGCCACAGAGTGGCTGTGGGCTTGTCTGGCAGCAGCCTGGGCGGTCCGGTGGGAGGAGATGCTGAAGGGGCTGTGTGGCTGGCTGACAAGCTTCCTCTGCTTCCAGGCTCCTTGCTGAGTCCTTTTAAAGGGAAGACGGAAAATAATAAAAGACAGTTGTCACAGGAACCAGAAAGTCCCACTGAAACAGCGGCTGTCACTTATTTATGCCAAACTACTGATGGAGCCCCTGCCATGTGACAGGGTCTGTGCTAAGTACTGCAGACACAGCAGGAGTTCAAACAGAATCCTTGCTCTCAGGGAGCTTGCAGTTTATTGGATGGAGACAGACGATTGGAAAGGTGCAAACAAATGTATAATGTGTGCTGTAACAGAAGCAGTGGGACGTTCCTGGAGGTCTGGTGATTAAGACTCCACGCTTCCCATGCAGGAGGCATGGGTTCAATTCCTGGTTGAGGAGCTAAGATCCCACATGCCACACAGTGCTGCCAAAAAGCATAAGGCAGTAACCCAGGATGAAGGGAGAAGGACTTAGAGAGATTGGACGTGCTCTTTATAGCAGGGAGCATCAGGAAAACCACTTCGAAGAATCACCATTTAGGCAGAGACCAGAACAAAGCCAAAGAGTGGGTTGGGCAGATAGCTGGAGCCAGATTGGTCTCTGGCAAAGGGAGCAGCAAGTTCTTGAGAAAGGAGGGGGACCTGGGCTTTCTGGGGGTGAGCAGAGAGCGTGATGACAGAGGATGATCTGGAGGGGATGGAAACAGATGAAGGAGCAGGTGTGGAGGGCAGGAAAGAGGAGACCTATAGCTCACAGAAAGGCTTCCTATTTGGAAGAGAGAGAAGATTTTTTTTCTGGGTAGTATCAGAAATTGGGACGAAAGACCAGCTGGTGAAAATCACTGGAGGCTGATTTCAGCTCCATGAAAGGTTGCTGCTGCTGCTAAGTCACTTCAAAGGTTGAATAATGCCCAAATTGCCAACTCTGGATATAAGGGACAAATATGAATTCATCCATCTATATAGTTATTGAGAACCTACTACGTGCTCGGCAAACATGTGTGTGCAATTCAATGTTTTGTTTGAATCATTATTTAAATGAAATCCATCCCCTGCAGTTGATTGATGTGTCTCTTTCGTTGTTGTTTATTTGTTAATTCGTGTCCGACTCTTTGTGACCTGAGGGGCTGCAGTGAGCCAGGCCTCCCTGTCCTTCACTGTCTCCCAGAGTCGGCTCAAACTCATGTCATTGAGGCAGTGATCTCTTAGGTTTCTTTCAATCATAGATTCCCCTCTCCTGTGTTAGTTAGCCAGGGCTGCCGTAACAAAGTACATTGGTTGCTGGGTTAGGGGAGGGGCTTAAACAGCGGAAGGTTCTTCTCTCACAGTTCTGGAGACCAGAAGCCCAAGAGGAAGGTGTTGGGAGTTTGGTTTCCTCTGAGGCCTCTCGCCTCGTCTTATAGATGACCAGCTTCTCCCATCCTCACGTGTCTTCCCTGAGGGTCCTCCCGTTGCCTAAGCCATGGTGGATTAGGGCCCACCCTAATGACCTCATTTTAACTCTTTAAAAATTCTAGTTCCTTCCTTTTTTTCAAGCTTTATTTATTTAAAGTTTTGGCCATACTCTGTGGCACGTGGGATCTTAGTTCCTCGACCAGGGTTTGAACCCACATCCTCTGCATTGGAAGATGGAGTCTTAACCACTGGACCACTGGAGAAATCCACCTCATTTTATTTTAATTACTTCTTTGAACACTCTACTTCCAATGGTAGTAATAATCAGAGGTACTTGGCATTGAGACTTCAACATATGATTTTATAGGGGACATAGTTCAGCTCATAGCCTTTCCCGCCCCTCACATGTCATCTGTTGAAGAAACTTGAGTTGTTGGTTCTGTCTGTGATTTTCAGGTTGCATCCTGTGGTTGATTCCATTTTCTGTAAATGGTACTTAGGCACCTGACTGGATTCAGGTTTGATTTTCAGGCAAGAATTCTACATTAGTGGTGGTGTGTACTTCCAACAGGAGTCAGATGATGCCTGGTTATCTCTCTTTCTGACATGTACCATATGGTTTCCACAAGAAATTTAGATAAGTAAGAACCATGACATTTCTTGATTATTTTCCTAAGTGCTGTTTGTATGAATGGCCTTGAGACACTGAAAAATGCTGAGGTGCTTTTGAATCAAACCAAGATTCCACTATACCCAACATCATTTTAGCAGTGAGTATTTTATGGGGCTTTTCTTTTGCAGATATCATTAAATTTGCATATGAGATGAAATTGCAGTCTGGACCAGAATGTCCTGCTGATCTATGCTGTCATGGGACAGAGAGTTCATGGAATTTCTGCATGAGGGGAAATCTACAGCTACAGTCACTCAGATCTGGGTCTGGATCCTGGTGCATTCTAGGGGACTGAATTGGTTATTTGTTGCCATGGAATGGATCACCCCAATACTCAGTGATTTCACACCACAACTTCTTTTCTTACTCAGATGTCTAGGGGGTTGACAAATTTAGTCTAAACTTGTCTGAGGGAAAGGGTAGGGAAGTACACTCCATCTGTAGGGAGAAGAACTACTAAGATATCTGAAAAGGGGCTTGGATAAGGGCAAAAAAAAAAAAAAAGAAAAGGCATAGAGAATTGGGACCAATAATTCAATCAGTAACTTGGATTAAAGGAAATAACATATGCGAAGTGCTCAGGGATTTCTGGGCTTATAAAGTACACTCCATCTGTAGGGAGAAGAACTACTAAGATATCTGAAAAGGGGCTTGGATAAGGGCAAAAAAAAAAAAAAAAAAAAGGCATAGAGAATTGGGACCAATAATTCAATCAGTAACTTGGATTAAAGGAAATAACATATGCGAAGTGCTCAGGGATTTCTGGGCTTATATTCTGTGCCTTGTGAATGCTGGCTATTGCTACTACTATTATTAACCATTAATCTTTATTTTGCAACAAATCATGGCTGGAAAGTGAGTGCCATGGACCTTTATTTGAGCAGGCTCTTACAGACATCCTCAATGCTGGGTGGCACTTAACTTCAGTACCACGACAACAGATGTAGGGGTCATCTGTGTTAGGGGCCTGCCAGTTGACAGAACTGCTTCTCCATGCTGGGCAGCTGTTTACCATCTCTTGTCTCTTTACCATCAGGTGCTGTTCAAAACCAGGGAAATCATGAGAACTCACATTCGGTGGAAGGCTCTTACAGACATCCTCAATGCTGGGTGGCACTTAACTTCAGTACCACGACAACAGATGTAGGGGTCATCTGTGTTAGGGGCCTGCCAGTTGACAGAACTGCTTCTCCATGCTGGGCAGCTGTTTACCATCTCTTGTCTCTTTACCATCAGGTGCTGTTCAAAACCAGGGAAATCATGAGAACTCACATTCGGTGGAGAAGAACACAAGCTCTTGTTTGAAAGAAGAAATGAATTGCTTGATTGGAGCTCAAACACCTGGACATTCTTGAGAGTGTGTTTTTGGCACGTGTTCGGGGGAAGAGGCAAATGAAGAGAAAGCAAATTGGTCTTAGAGATGTATTTTAAAAAGCAGCGGTTTACTTGCCATGTCTATCCTGGGCTCAGCACAGCTTTCACTGGAACTCCATCACTAGCGGTTCCCACAAGCTCTCTTCTCTGCAGACCACTTGCACCAGAATCCCCTCGGGCATTAGTAACTCATCCACATTCTGATTTGGGAGGCTGAGGGGGTGACACTCGGATTTTACAAAGCTTTCTGGTGTATGTGATAAGCAATTGGATAAAGGGGGACATTGATCTCCCTGTTTGGGCATTCATATCTGGTTGCACTATTGCACAGAAATTAGATTCCTGCTCACAGCGGATCAGAACCAGAGAGCTCTGGAGTCTGTGCTCTTAAGGAACAAAGACCGTGTCGTATTCATCCTTGCATCCTGGGGCAAGATGCCCTGGAGGGCTGCGACGTTGAGTCCAGCATTTACGGGGTCTTCACTGTGCAGGACAGGAGACAGGGGCCCAGAAGGGCTAAGTGACTCACTCAGGGGTGTTCTGCCGAGGCATTCCCCACTTGGTCTCCCCTGCCCCTGGGGTCCAGCCTTTCCAAACTTCTTGGGGAGGGATCTCCCAGGTGTAAAACACCTCTGACATGTTAAGCCTTGTGCTAAGTGATTCAAACATGTTATTTCGCTTTCTTCTTTTATTAACAAATAACACTTAGTATATTAGCACTACTGGCTCCACTTGATAGATGAGAAAAATGTACTGAAAGTCACACTGCTACTGGGGAGGAAGTGGGAATCCAACTGAGGTTTGCTGGGTGGATGCAGTGATTGAAAAGAAGCAGGAAGAGCTGTCCTGGGGTTGTGATGATGTTCTGGTTCTTGACCTGAATGCAGGTCACTTGTGAAAGGAGGGTCACGCTGGAACTGTATGGTTAAGCTTTGTATACACCCTTTCATGTCCTTTCTCTTCAGTGACAAGACAGAAGAACCGATCCCGGTGTGTCTCTTTTGCAAACTCCTCTTCTGTTATCCTTGCGGCCTCCCACTGAGCGAGCTTGGCTCTTGCCCCATCAACTCATGACAGCCTTTCCCTGTGAAGACACTCGGTGTGGAAAAGGAGGGTCTGAGTTAGAAACCAGGTCTTTTTTTTTTTTTTTTTTTTTCTTGATCAGTACTCTACATCAGCCATCTCTGGGGAGGTCCCAGCAGATGTCTGAATGTGACTTTTCCTAGGATTACTGCATCATAGGGCAGGTGTGTTTCAGACCTCATTTTATGCAAGATTGAGGAGCTTTCGTTATTACTGACATCTACATCTCTGTTTTCTTTCATTCTTTCTTTTTTCTTTTAAAGAAAACTCAACTTTATCCATGCATACTTGACATACGCAAAATGTATAGTCTGTTTTGAAACATGTATTTACACCCATATAAACATCTCTACAATCAAGATAATGCTGATAATGAGCATACCAATCACCCTGCAGTTTTCCTGTGTCCCTTGATAATCCCTTGCTCCAGCCCCTCTCAGCCTGCCCGCTCCTCCCTCATCTATCTCTAAGGGAACCAAAGACTTACTTTCTGTTGCTGTACGTTAGTTCTCATCCCTTAGAATCTCACATAAATGGAGTTAATCATTACACTCTTCTATGCGTGCGGCTTCTTTCGACCAGCACACTTATATTGATGCATATGTCAATCATTTGTTGCGTATATCAATCCTTTGTTCTTTTTATTGCCATGTGGTATCCACTGTAGGGGAGGATGTGTCACGGTATGTGTATCCATTTGCCTGTTGATGGACGCATGGGCTGTTGACCATGTTTGGGTCTCAGACAAAACTGCCATGAACATTCTTGTACAAGTCTTTGTTGGACATGTGCTTTCACTACTCTTGTGAAAATACCCAGGGAGAGAGTGGCTGGGTCACATGACAGGTATATGTATAACGTTTTAAAGAGCTGCTAAACACTTTGTTTTTCAAAGTGTTTGTACTATTTACATTTCCATCAGTACAGAGGAGCAGTCCAAGTACCTCTGCATCCTTCCTGCTACTTGGCTATGGTCAATCTTTTTCGTTTTAACCATTCAATTATGTGTATAGACTTCTTTTTTTGTTGGCATGCACCAATTCAAAGTATACATATATCCTTTCCCTCTTGAGTCTCCCTCTCAGCCCCACCCACATCCTACCCCACAGAGGTCATCACAGAGCACAGAGCTGAGCTCCCTGTGCTATGCAGCAGCTGCCCACTAGCTGTCTGCTTTACACGTGGTAGTGTGTGTCAACCCAACCCTCTGAATTCATCCCACCTACTCCTTCCTTCGTGTGTCCCGAAGCTGCCTTTTTGTGCAACTCTCTCCTGTCTTGTTCTGCGTTCTAAGAGCTCTAGCCACGCTGTTCTGTTGAACTTCTAGCTTCATCTCAGCTCACTGTGTGTGCTGGGCTCTGACAGAGTTCCTCCTCCCTGTGCTGAGGCCTGGAAACTTTCTCAAGGCAGAAAGGTAGGGCAATTATAGGGCTCAGTTGAGCTAGAAACCAGATTGTTTGCCTCTTTGCCCAATGTCCTTTATTTCCACACCATCTTTCAGGTATCATGCCCATTTTCTGATGTCCTTTGTTTTGCAAATCATTGTTTCATTGTCTGCTTTTTGCTTATTCCAGTCGTAAAAGCAAATCCTATCACTGTTACTTCTATTTGGCTGGAAGTAGAAACCTCTTTCCTAGGGCCTTAAATTCTCTCTGGCTCTCTAAAGAAGTGACTCCAGTTTCTCTTTCACATAGAAGTATCAGTGACTCAAATTTGCTTAAAGTAGTACTGTTTCAGGGCACTTTTTATGTCAGGGAGAGTTCAGGTTTTTACATCAAGTGATGATACTGTAAGAATGAAATTTAGGCATCTGTCTATGGGTATGAGATAATTATATTCTCTCAAGAATACCACCCCAAACATGGTTATGAACAAAACAATACCAGTGAAGAATAAACAAAAGTCAAGAAGCAGCTCATGAATTTAATAAAGTCAATTGATGACTCAATTGACATTGAGTGACTCAATAAAACTTTATTGGATACCACTTTTTGCCAGGTGCTTTAACAGGCAGTCAGGACCTTAATACGCCCGTCCTGAGTTTATACACTACTGGGTAAAGACATTCATGAACAATTAATTATAATCAACATTTTAAGAAGTACAGGATTTGAGTAAGTGTCAGGGTGGTCCCAGGACTGACAGCTGGGAAATCTGCCCCATGGAGTCATTCAGAGACTCTGGGTCAACATCCGTCTACATACCATCTCCATCTCGTGGCTTCCAAGATCGCACTGATCACTATCCCAGTCACCTGGAAGTGAAAGGAGTGGGGAGGAGAGCATCCAAGGAAGGTTCTTAGGGGCCAGACCAGGAAGTGGTATGAATCATGTTGGCTACAGCCTGATTACATGACCAAAACCAACCTCAAGGAAGATTGGGATATGTAGTCCTATGAGCCCAGGAAGAAGAGATAACAGGTTTTGGTAAACTGCTATGAGTCTGTCATAGTAAGCATTTCTCTAAGATAAGTTTATAAAATGTATACATTTTTTGCTCATGAAAACAATGCTCTTATTTAAAGATATTGGTGCAGTGACTCTTCCTCAGCATTTGCTAAGGGACTGAGGCTGTCACGTGCATTTGAAATTAACTTATGGCCTTTCTGCAATAAAAGACAGGTGGAAAGGAACAAGTGGAGTAAGGAGTAGTGTCCGGCTGGGCTGCAGGGGTATGCACCTGGGTACCTCTGCTTCTTATCTTTTATAACTATCTGTAGTTAGCAGCCTGTGACAAAGAAACAAAAGGTCTCCTTAGTGAGGTGGCCCCAAAGCCACATCAGGGACAGAAGTGGCAGAAGCAGCCCCAGAGAGATAGCTGCCCCACAACAAGCTGGAGCCTTCAGTGTGATGTGGAGACAACGTCCATTTAGTTACTTGAACCCTAACTTTAGGTCCCCATCAGGTCTTGTCTAACTGGCCATGTTACAGAATGATTTTGCTTCAGACAGTCCCAGGTTTGAATCCCTGCTCCTCAGTTGCTAAACTTGTGATATTAGGTGAATTACTTAACCTCCCTTGAGATCCTTATCTGTAAAGCAGGGCTATCAAAATACCTGCTCATCATATTGTAGCCAAAATTAAATAAGTTTATATTTATAAAGTGAGTATATAAGCCATCCAGTATATTCTTCTCAGATGGCTCAGTGGTAAAGAATCTGCCTACCCTTGAAGAGGCAGGAGATGTGGGTTTGATCCCTAGGTTGAGAAGATCTCCGGGATCCCCACTGGAAACCCACTGGAAACGCACTCCAGTATTCTTGCCTGGAGAATCCCTTGGACAGAAGAGCTTGGAACTTGGTGGGCTATAGTCCGTGGGGTCACAAAGAGTCAGACATGACAGAGTGAATGAGCGCATGTGCACATGTGCTTGTAAAACACTTGGTACAGTACCTGGCACAATAAAAGAGCTCAGAGTAGGCCCTTGACTGTTTATCTATTTTATATATATTTACATTTTTATCAATATATATATTATATATTGATTTTTATATATAGTAGTGTGTATACATTAATCCCAAACTCCAAATTTACCTCCCACCTCCATCCTGAGGGGATATGGGTCAGAGGTTGAGAGGCAGAGAGGAGGTCAGGAGCATTTCCAGTGGCGGTCATTGCAATAGTAAAGACTGGAAGCTGGATGGGGGTCCTTGTATCAGTGACATAGGAAAGCTTCATTGCAAATAATTTGCCTCTTAGAAAGTGGTTTGAAATAACGCTGGAGATGGAAGTGGGAAACCAAGATGTAGTCCCTTTGGGTCGTAGGGTTGTCAGATAGTTCTGTCACTGTTCCTTTCCCATCTGGGGCTGCTGTTAATTAAGGCTTCCTCTTTGACCTGGAAGCTGCCATGCTGATTCACGCCCCAGTCACAGGCAGTCTGGATTCCCCTCCGCAGGACTATTCTGGAAACCCTACTCCCCCAAGTCAGACACTTCAGCTGTCATTAGATGCTTATTAAGGCGAGTGAGTCAGGGTGGTGGCTTAAGGCACAATTTCCACTCTGTTCCACATCCCTTTCCTCTCCCCTCCAAGCCATGCTATTTCAAGCATACAAACTCACAAGGCTTTGTGGAGAGTGGAAGGCACATGGGTACCGAGCTTCTAGACCTCTCAGAAAAATCTCCATTTGCAGTTCACTTCCTCGAACAGAGAGCTAATCCGCTCTGGGCTTCAGTTTCCTCAACTCAGTGCAGGGGTGTTAAAAGGATTGGATGGATTTAAGCGTAAAGGGCTCTGCATAGGGTTTGGGGTAGGGTAGGTCTGCAGGAAGTGCCATGGGTGCCTGTGGTCTGATATGCATGTGCTCTGATTTGCTCCACTTCAGGATGTAGTCCACAGAGCCATTTTGATGTGGGTCTCAAGAAGGATCCTGGGAAACCATCCCCTCCTTCTTTCCCCCATAGCTGTTTGTGGATCATCCTTGCAAAATTCCTTTCTGTGGTTCTCTGGGGGTGGGAGCAACACAGCTCAACTGCTCCCCAAACAGGAACCTTTCACAGCTTCCTGGTCAGCTGCCAGACCCCAGGGCTGGCAGGGCCACGTGAGTTGGCTTCTGCTTTGTGGATTTCACCCAGTTGTCCAGACACAGAACCTCAGGTCTTTCTTCACATCAACTCTTTGGTGACATAAACAGGCACCAGAGCAGACACCCTTTACCTGGATGCCACTCCTCAAAAACAGTGGGGCTGTCCATGGAATTTGCTCTTGCTTCTGACTTCTAGATGGGCTTTCAGACTCTGCTGAAGAGCTTATCCATCCAGCAGTCCCTAACTCTTTCTTTTTTACTTTTTTTTTTTTTTTGGACCACAAAATTCATATGCCAGAAAATTCTTCAGGACAAATCATTCAGCTTTTTGAACAAATAGATTGCAATGAGGGGGAAAAAATAAATGAAGAAAAGACTTGTGAATTTGTAGATTAAAAAATACTTTAGAGATACCTTAATTAATGACCTATAGGAGATAACTGGATCATGACTCACAGCAGATTTTTTTAAACTTTTTATTTTATATTGGAGAATGAAGTGAAAATGAAAGTTTTAGTCATTCAATCATGTCTGTAGCCCGCCAGGCTCCTCTGTCCATGGAATTCTTCAGGCAAGAATACTGGAGTGGGTTGTCATGCCCTCCTCCAGGGGATCTTCCCTGACCCAGGAATAGAACTCAGATCTCGTGCATTACAGGCGGATTCTTTACCATCTGAGCCACCAGGGAAGGAAGGAAGCCCATTGTGAAGTGTAGCAGACTAGCAATGTTGTAATAGCTTTAGGTGGACAGCAGAAGGACTCAGCCACAGCAGCGCCTGACTCTTCTGTGGAGTTCCTTCCCGTCTCTCCTCTCCCTGTTTCTCACCCAAACACCACCCCGTTGGGCAGACACACAGGCTAGCATCTTCTTGCCTCTGGGACACCCAGCTGGTCCCCAGCCCGGGCACACGTTGACAGCCTGTTTGCTTCTTGTCAAATCCTTTGCCCATGGCATTCAAAACCATCCTGTTTTGTGCCCCATCCAGCCAGGCATCTTTTACTCGCCTTGACTTCCCCATTGTTAGGAGACAATGGGCACACAGACGATATCCATAGGCTGAAAGAATCACTCTCATTTTCCAAAAAATAGAGCTCCAGAGAGGGAGCGAGGGCCATGAAATGCGAGTCATGAAACCCGCATTCCCAGCCCCACTGCTCACTGGTTTTGTAATCCTGGACAAATCACTTAACCTCTGAGCCACCAGCGGTCCTGTTTGAAAGGGTGGGGCCAATGCTGATTGCCCTGTTCCCTCCTCCCCCGCCATTTACTGTGAGAATCAAATGAGATAATGTCTGTGAAAGTGCTCTGTAAACCAGAGCTGTTATTATATGGAGGCGACCCATTATTATTAAGAACAGGTTTTCCTGATTCTTCCAGCTCCCCCTCCCCCTCCATCCCCTGTACTGGCTTGAGGCTGAGGCTCCCTGGAGGTGGACCTCTGGGGCCAGAAATGAGAAGAATCCCGCTCTGCTTACCAAGGAGAGTCTTCTGAATTGCTGTGATTTAGGCATGTGGAACCAAAGAAGGAGAAAGAAGTTCTGACACCCAGATATTTCTTGGTTTGGCTTTTGAACATCCTAGTGGAAACTACCCTGTTAAGCTCCACACAGAATTCACAGAAATGCCCTGTTCAGCTGGGAGCTCTGGAGTGAAGCTGTTTCTAAAGCCTCTGCTTCCAGGCCTGCCCACCTTGGTCCACTCATGTACCCTGATGAACTGTTTGAATGCCAGTCTCTTCATACTACTTTGCTTGAACCCCACAGTATGGGTCCCCATCGGCCTCAAGGTGAAGTCTTAATGCTTACAGGGGTTCTTGCTGAGCTTCCCAGTCTTCCCATGACCTCTCACCCCTTCATGCTTTACCCTTTAGTAGTTCAACTCTCACCCAGTATTTCATTCTGTTACCACTTCCTCTTCCTGTACAGATCAGCCTGGATATGACCCATTTATAGAGCTTACTTACCCTCATTGCCTGCAAAGTGCTCCCATAGCATCTTGGTTTTTCTCTATAGTAGCCTCCCCACTCTTGACTAAGGTCATGTGTTAGGATCTGTCTTCTCTAGGAAGCCAGAAGCTCCATTAGGTCAGGTTCTACCACTGTCTTGGTCATCCCTTGTAGTCATGGCACTAGTTCATGGTCGAGCAGTGAATGAATGAATGAATGAATGATGTGTATGAGCATGTTATGGATTTGTGTCTGGAAGGTGGGGAGCTCAAAAATGTTAATAAATAAAACAGATGTGCTCATTTTAGGAAAGAATTAATATATTCCTGAATAAAGTATGCAAACTTTAAGTGAAAGAATAGTCTTGAGCCCAAGTCTGTTTTCCTCTAAAAGCCATTCTTTTAATCACTATACCTGACTTAAGGTGTTTTTATTTTTTTAAGGAAGTAAATTCTTTTTGCTTAAAACATTTACTCATTTACCAATATTTATTTCTATGGGTAGGGTCCTAATTGCGGCACATGGGCTCTTGGATCTGGATTACCGCATGAGGGTATCTTTAACTGCAGCATGTGAGCTCTTAGTTGCATCATGGAGGGGTCTGGTTCCCTGACCAGGTATTGAACTGGACCCCCTGCATTGGGAGTGCAGAGTCTTAGCCACTGGACCACCAGGGAAGTCCCTGCAAGGGTTTTAGTATTAGAAAAATCTAGGTTTGAATCCCTGGGACTTATCAGGTGTGTTCACTGAAGTTAGTTTACCCTTGCACTACCCTTCCTTACTAGAGCACTCTGTGAATTAATAGGATGATGTTGCTAACATGCTTGCTTTTAGTAAGTTCCTTACATTAACAGTTAGGTTGGTAAGTCAGAGACAGAGTTTAGATTTTCCTAATTCGGGCAATCCTAAAATGAAGACGTTATTTTCTTCTATAACATCCTTGAAGAATGGGGGAGATCAGCATGACATTGAGCATCTTACTTCTTGGCGGAACTTGTCATTTCTTGAGGTAGGTTAATGAATATGTCCTGTGACAGTTGAGCTTGTGGAGAGTACTTTTGCAGTCAGCAGAATTCTGCTGTCCGGTGGTCCTACTTGCTCAAGATTGTTAGAGAAAGTCTAGTCATGGTGCCAAGCGCACCTCTATAGTCACCCAAAGACAGCTGTCCTATTCCCATTCTCGCTTCTGCGGTCTTATTTCTCTAGGTAGAATGATACTAGTCAGTCCCTCCAACTGTTCTCAGGGAACAAGGCATTATCCACCAGTTCTATATAACTTTAATAATATCTAAAAGAAAGACTTAGCAACAAGGATACTTACTAAAGCATTGATTACATTTGTGAAAAACTTAACATAACCACTAAATACACATGATGGGGAACTGGTTGAATAGATTACAGCATGTTCACAGTTCATATGAACAAATAGCAAGAAGCCTTCAAGAATGATTGGAGAAATAAAGGTTTATTGATTTGGAAATATGCTTTAGTATGTATTGATAAGTGTAAAAAAAAAGCCAATTATAAACTAGAATGTCATGGATGAACCCCAACTTTGAACCATAATATTTACGAATTTATGGAAGACAATCTGAAAGTATTTAAAAGGGTGAAAGTGTTTATCTCTTGGGGCATGAGATTATGGGGATTTTCTTTTTGTTCTAAATTTTCAATTGGAGGAGGAAGTATAGCTTAGTGTTTATGAAAATGGACTTCAGAGTCAGGTAGACCTGGTTTTAGTCATTTTCTACTGCTTCAGACCTTTGACCCCTTAGTTTCCTAATCGGTAAACTACAGAGACTAATAATGCCTCCTCTTAGTGTGGATGAGAAAATGATGAAGCTGGCTTTATTTCTGGAGGGAATTAGTGTGTGCCCTGCTAAGAAATTTACTTGTGTGTTTTTTTTATTATGAGCTCCATTCCATAAATGAAGAAACTGAGGCTCAGTGAGGCTAAGAAGCTTGCCGTTATGCTGCATGAAGGGGCTTGATTACTTTCTCCACTCCGCTTCAGTCCTTTCAAGGTTGTTCAAGTTCAGATTTGTTCTCCTGTCATCCACATCTCCCTGCTGACTCATTCTGGACCAATTTTGACTAAAACCCCCCAAACATTTTCATACTGGTCATGTCTCCTCTATCTTTTTTGTTGTGTTTTATCTTTTCTTTTTTGAACATGAATGAACTTATTATGGAGCAGACAGGTGGATGAGAAACCTGGGCATTCAAATCATACCATGACCGATGAGGAAGTCCGAAAATAAGCCCTGTAATTTGGTAGTGAGAAGTTGCTGATCACACTGACTTCACACCCTGGAGCCCCAGGGGTAGTAGTAATAATGCATGAGCTTTGCATTTTCCTTCTCAACTCATCTGGAAAGAGTGACTTCTGAGGTGAGAGTGGGTGAGTGGAGAGGTCGGGAGCGGTCGCAGGAGGGTGTCTTTGGGCTGCCAGGGCTCCTAGGAGATGCTGAGGGACAGCGGTCAGTAGAACTGAGAGAGGGGCACGGGGCCACCGCAGAAACGGGGGCGCCTAGCGGTTCCGAGTTCTAATTCCCGCTGTGTCATCGTGTGGCCTGAGCACGTTACCAAAGTCTCTGAACTTCATCCTCAAAACCCAGCCAGTGGTACATTGGTTCTGGAGGCCTGAGACCAAACTGAGATCACAAAAGACTCAACTTTGTGCTGGGACCAATTTCAGTCAGCATCTTCTCTTCCTCGTGAGCCCCCCACTCCCACCTGAGGGATCTGGTAAATGTTGAAACACAAGACAATCTGTGCACCCACAGGCTCCATGCCTAGGGTGGGAAAACCATACAGAATAGAAACTCAGAGCTGCCAGGGAGAATGGCAGTTGCTGAGGTCAAACTGGCCCAGATGGATCCTTTATCCTCATTTTGACAACTTCATTAATTAAAAAAAAATTCAATGTTGAAACACAAGACAATCTGTGCACCCACAGGCTCCATGCCTAGGGTGGGAAAACCATACAGAATAGAAACTCAGAGCTGCCAGGGAGAATGGCAGTCGCTGAGGTCAAACTGGCCCAGATGGATCCTTTATCCTCATTTTGACAACTTCATTAATTAAAAAAAAATTCAAAATCAGTAAGTATTTGTGGTTAAAAAAAAAATCAAACCAGGCAGGAGCATCTGGAATAAATAATAAAAATTCCTCTCGGTCACCCTTCAATCCCACTCATATCTCCAGAGAGAAGCACAGTGACCAGTCTCCTTGTGTGCTTTTCTAGGCATTTTGCTGGGGCTTTGAAGTGTGCATCTGTAGGCATATATACTTCCTCACCAACACCATGAATGTTCTGTGACCTGCATGCTTCACAAAGCTTTTACAGAGAGAATGAAATGCTGGCGAAGGGAAGAAAAGGTTCCCCTGGCTCAGTAGCTTCCCCACGACTTTTCTGTGTGGTGCGGACGCCCCCCAAATGCAGAAACGGCTGGAAGCGGACATTCTACCTTCTCCATGTGGCCATCACTTCACACTCTGGTCCTTGGGCTTCTGCTTTGGAGGTTGTCACCTTAGATCACATCTGTCTATCAAGGGACTTGGGCCCTTTGGATAGAATGATCCTTCCCCATCCAAGGGGAAATGGGACAGGCCCAGGAGGAAATAAGTGTCTGGATGACAAATTGCATGAGTCAAAGGGACTTGTGAAAATGACCAATACTATTTTGAAACATACGCAGTCTGCAGAGGAGGAAGGCAGCTGCTTCTGCTTTGACTCTTCGTTTGGGAGTGGGTAGAAGCCCTTCAGAGGTGAGGTTGGATCCTGTACTTCTTAAAAATTTTTTTAATTGGTGGAAAACTGTTTTATGACGTTCTAAAGAAATGCAAAAAAGCAAAATGGCTGTCTGGAGAAGCCTTACAAATAGCACTGAAAAGAAGAGAGGCGAAAAGCAAAGGAGAAAAGAAAAGATATAAGCATCTGAATGCAGAGTTCCAAAGAATAGCAAGAGGAGATAAGAAAGCCTTCTTCAGCAATCAATGCAAAGAGACAGAGGAAAACAACAGAATGGGAAAGACTAGAGATCTCTTCAAGAGAATTGGAGATACCAAGGGAACATTTCATGCAAAGATGGGCTCGATAAAGGATAGAAATGGTATGGACCTAACAGAAGCAGAAGATATTAAGAAGAGGTGGCAAGAATACACAGAAGAACTGTACAGAAAAGATCTTCACGACCCAGATAATCATGAGGATGTGATCACTAATCTAGAGCCAGACATCTTGGAATGTGAAGTCAAGTGGGCCTTAGAAAGCATCACTAAGAACAAAGCTAGTGGAGGTGATGGAATTCCCGTTGAGCTGTTTCAAATCCTGGAAGATGATGCTGTGAAAGTGCTGCACTCAATATGCCAGCAAATTTGGAAAACTCAGCAGTGGCCACAGGACTGGAAAAGGTCAGTTTTCATTCCAATTCCAAAGAAAGGCAATGCCAAAGAATGCTCAAACTACCGCACAATTGCACTCATCTCACACGCTAGTAAAGTAATGCTCAAAATTCTCCAAGCCAGGCTTCAGCAATATGTGAACCGTGAACTCCCTGATGTTCAAGCTGGTTTTAGAACAGGCAGAGGAACCAGAGATCAAATTGCCAACATCCGCTGGATCATGGAAAAAGCAAGAGAGTTCCAGAAAAACATCTATTTCTGCTTTATTGACTATGCCAAAGCCTTTGACTGTGTGGATCACAATAAACTGTGGAAAATTCTGAAAGAGATGGGAATACCAGACCACCTAACCTGCCTCTTGAGAAATCTGTATGCAGGTCAGGAAGCAACAGTTAGAACTGGACATGGAACAACAGACTGGTTCCAAATAGGAAAAGGAGTACGTCAAGGCTGTATATTGTCTCCCTGCTTATTTAACTTATATGCAGAGTACATCATGAGAAACGCTGGACTGGAAGAAACACAAGCTGGAATCAAGATTGCCGGGAGAAATATCAATAACCTCAGATATGCTGATGACACCACCCTTATGGCAGAAAGTGAGGAGGAGCTAAAAAGCCTCTTGATGAAAGTGAAGGAGGAGAGCGAAAAAGTTGGCTTAAAGCTCAACATTCAGAAAACGAAGATCATGGCATCCGGTCCCATCACTTCATGGGAAATAGATGGGGAAACAGTGGAAACAGTGTCAGACTTTATTTTTTTGGGCTCCAAAATCACTGCAGATGGTGACTGCAGCCATGAAATTAAAAGACGCTTACTCCTTGGAAGAAAAGTTATGACCAACCTGGATAGTATATTCAAAAGCAGAGACATTACTTTGCCGACTAAGGTCCGCCTAGTCAAGGCTATGGTTTTTCCTGTGGTCATGTATGGATGTGAAAGTTGGACTGTGAAGAAAGCTGAGCGCCGAAGAATCGATGCTTTTGAACTGTGGTGTTGGAGAAGACTCTTGAGAGTCCCTTGGACTGCAAGGAGATCCAACCAGTCCATTCTGAAGGAGATCAACCCTGGGATTTCTTTGGAAGGAATGATGCTAAAGCTGAAACTCCAGTACTTTGGCCACCTCATGCGAAGAGTTGACTCATTGGAAAAGACTCTGATGCTGGGAGGGATTGGGGGCAGGAGGAGAAGGGGACGACCGAGGATGAGATGGCTGGATGGCATCACGGACTCGATGGACGTGAGTCTGAGTGAACTCCGGGAGATGGTGATGGATAGGGAGGCCTGGCGTGCTGCGATTCATGGGGTCGCAAAGAGTCGGACACGACTGAGCGACTGAACTGAACTGAACTGTTGTTGGTTTCTGTCCCGTGCGCAGTCGCTCAGTCATGCCCGACTCTTTGTGGCCCTACAGACTGTAGCCCACTAGGCTCCTCTGCCTATGGGATTCTCCAGGCAAGAGTACTGGAGTGGGTTGCCATTCCCTTCTCCAGGGATCTTCCCAACCCAGGGATCAAATCCGCATCTCCTATGTCTCCGGCATTGGCAGGCAGGTTCTTTACCACTAGTGCCACCTGGGAAGTCCAGTGCAAATCAACCATAATTATATATAAACATATATATCCCCTGTCTTTTGAGCCTCCCTCTCTTCCCCCAGTCCCACCCCTCTAAGTCATCACAGAGTGCCAGGCTGGGCTCCCTGTGTTAGAGAGCAACTTCCCACTAACTGTCTGTTTTACACGTGATAATACATGTATGTCCACGCTACTTTCTCAATTTGCCCACCTCCGCCTTCCCCTGCTGTGTCCACACGTCTGTTCATTCCCTACTAGGTTCAGCATTACCATTTTCCTAGATTCCATGCTGCTGCTGCTAAGTCGCTTCAGTCTTGTCCAACTCTACGCAACCCCATAGATGGCAGCCCACCAGGCTCCCCCATCCCTGGGATTCTTCAGGCAAGAACACTGGAGTGGGCTGCCATTTCCTTCTCCAATGCATGAAAGTGAAAAGTGAAAGTGAAGTCATTCAGTCGTGTCCGACTCTCTGCGACCCCATGGACTGCAGCCCACCAGGCTCCTCTTTCCATGGGATTTTCCAGGCAAGAGTCCTAGATTCCACATATACAAGTTAATACATGATACTTGTTTTTCTCTTTCTGACTTACTTCACTCTGTAAAATAGGCTCTAGGTTCATCCACTTCACTACAACAGATTCAAATGTGTTCCTTTTATGGCCGAGTAATATTACACGGTAGATATGTACCTTGTCTTTTTTATCCATTCATCTGCTGATGGTCATCCAGAGAGCTTCCATGTCCTGTCTATTGTGAATATTGCTTCAGTGAACATTGTGGTATATGTGTCTTTTAGAATTGTTTTTTTTTTCAGGGTATATGCCCAGTAGTAGCTCTTACTTTAACATGGTTAATATTTAAATGGTGATATTAGTGTTAATGTACCTTTTGGGTACACAGTTTTGGAGAAAGTTATTAATTGGGCTCAATCCAAATAGTCTGAGGGTTGTTGAGGGTACAACAAAAGCTCCATGGAGTTTCATTTTGCAGATTCCCCACCCACCTCCCTCAGGACGTTAAGTGTGGAATCTGATTCTAACTAAAGTAGTTTCCTAATTGCTGTATATTGACACACTTCAATTGTCTGTGTTCTTGCTGACCATCTATTTATTCATTTGCTTATTAATCAAAATATGAGGTGGTTTGATTTGCCAGGCCCTGTGCTATGTGCTGGGTATTGATATGGACACAAAAGAGGAAGCCATTGGCTGTCCTTAGAGCTGCTAAGGAACAGACTTTCAGCAGAGGGAATACTCGAGAAAGGTTTCAAAGTAGGAATCGGAGTTTGCCCCCCACCCCCAAAAAAGGTAGGGGAAGAACATTTCATGAGGGGAAGCACCATTAACCAATGTTGGAAATACAGGATGAGGGGGTAAGATTTTGGGTGATGTAAGAAAGTCATGGCCTGGACTGATTGACTCAAGTTGTTCCTTATGGACAAAATCCCAAGTACTGATTAGAGAAAGATTTCCTTTTGTTCTATCTAATTGAGTTCCAATGAGCCACTGATTTACTCAAGAAAGATTTACTCAGCAACTACTACATTCTTTGCATTGCGGTGGTGCTAGAAATATGGTGTTGACCACTTCTTTTTGGCCCTTTCCCCAAAGGCTCAGTAAATAGTATTAACGTTTAACTTGTCAGTGATCACCCTTTTCTTCCACCCATGACAAATCATCTTTCTATTTAAGGGGCATCTATTGTGAGAATGGCACGAGTTTTTATGTTCTGGACAATGTAAGGGAGAATTTCAAACAGTTTTATTGCCTTCTCAAAATACATCAAAATACAAATTTAGATGTCAGTGTAACTCATTGTTATATCTATTGATAATACATCGATATGATCAAACCTGATCTTGTGATAGACAACTCATAAATGCCTGCATAAAGTTTATAACCATGCCTCTGAATGCCATCACTTTGTTCAGTGTCCCCCTCCCCCCTTTTTTTCCCCCACAAGGGAGAAATGACTTGGTTACACACGGAGTTTTATAGAGTGGCAGGAGAAACATAGTGGCTGGTGCCCAGGCTGCTGCATTCTGATGCCTCCGCAAATAAAACGCCCACGTCACACAGTCAGTCCATAACCAAAACAACAGTGGGATCTGTCCTGAGGTCAGCATTATTGCGATCCAGCTTCCTAACCCCTCCTACCTCCACTGCCTCCTCCCCATTCCAGAGGTTAAAGGACAAGTAGCTCAATTCTTGACATCCTGCCTTTGGTCTCTCTTAGCTTGGTTGCCTCAGAGAAGGCAATGGCAACCCACTCCAGTGTTCTTGCCTGAAGAATCCCGAGGATGGGGGAGCCTGGTGGGGTGCCGTCTATGGAGTCGCACAGAGTCGGACACGACTGATGTGACTTAGCAGCAGCAGCAGCTTGGTTGCCTGGTGTCTTCCCACCTGTCAGTCTTCCAAGAAGAGATGCTTCACTTCCTTTAAAAAATCTTCTTTGAACAGCCCTTTCACTTGCTACTCCAAGTGTCTCTTTGGTTGACAAAACCACAAACCCAGATGGGTAATTAGGGATTGAGGGCATCAGTGGTTTGGGATTTCTTTCAGCTAATTGCTGTCCTATGTGAAAGATTGCATCAGCTGTGACAGCTGGCCTGAATAATCATCCCTCTTTAGCAGTAAGTTTTCACCTTCTGTATAGTGGGGGACTTCCAAGGCTATTTTGACTGGTGATAAATCTGAAAAGGTATTATAGATACCTCATTGGGTTGTTGTGAAAATTAAATAGGAGACAGCCGTCAACTTTTTGCCATCTGCCTCTTTACAGTAAGCCTTTGATTTCAGTTTGGTATTTTAATCTTCTCAAATCTGTGTATCCTGGACCCTCACACCCTGCATTCAACTCCACTACTGTCTGTTGCTGATGGCACGAGGCCTGCGAGGGCTTCCTTTTTTCTGTACTGGTTTTAGAGGTAGAAAGAAGGATGCTGGGATGTGGATATAGTGATTTAGAAGGCTCTGCCAAGCATTAGTTCTTTGCTGGCTGGGACAATGAGCTCTGGAACATGCTGCAAGGCCTAAATGGGCTTTTATTTTGGGTACAATGAGTTATGTTCTCATTTATACCAGTGTAACAAGGGTTGCTACCTTGACTATTTAAACTGAGGTGGGAGGGGTGCATGGACTGGGAGCAGAATGGGGAATTAGATGTTCTTATATGTTGCTCTTAGAGTTCTTTGGAAATAAGTAATTGTAGCAGGATTTCTTTCTTTTTTTTCCCGGGCTCATGAGGCCAAGTATAAACCCGGCGAAGGAGGAAGTTAGTTCATATTCTTGCTTTCTCTAAGGGCAAACAGATCCACTGACCTGTTCCCAAGGGCTCATTTGCCATCTCTGCTGGGCTCATCAGAGGGGACGGTGAGTCTACAAAGGCCGGCAGGGAGGAATGCTGCTGAGAGCTTACCTTTCAGGTCCCTGCCTTTTCCTGTGGAACATGTCCTGGGCTCTTCGTCCGGTCCCCTGACCAGTGTGTTTGTAGTGGAGGCAGCCTGCTGGGCCATACAGGGGAGCTGCGGGGGGTGTTCCAAGTTCACATGTCCTGCATTCCAGGCGAATGTTTTTGACATTGAGCAATAGCATAGCTCTGCCAGGTTTGGGTCTGTCGGATTGGAATGTAACCTAGAAGGAAAGTCCCGGAGTGATTCAAATGTTCACCTCCCCGCAACCTTTTCTTCTTCTTTTTTTTTTTTTAAATTCCTTTTAATTCTCCGATGACAAACTCAACCCAGCACTCTCACCAGCCCGCAGCACTTGTTGGTGCTGATAAGTCCGGCTTCCCAAGAGATAGGAATGCAAATCCGAATATTTTGTTGAGTCATGTGTACTCTGCGGCTCTTTCCCAAACATTGCATCAGACCCGTCACTGGCAGCTCCCAGGACTCTGCTGGATGACATTGGAGGTCCAGGAAAAGCTCTGTTCATTTCTCGAAAAAACAAAAGGCCTCTCACTCTCTCCATCTAACGGGTTGTAACATCCTGTTCTTAAGAAAGCCGAACCCCTGGAGGGAGCAGAGGCGCAACCGGTTTTGTAGATAAGTTTGAAAAATAGGGCTTTTGGCTTTTCCCACCCACTCCCGTCTCTTAGCAACAGGACAGCTGGGGGGGGGGTGGCGGGGAGGCGGAAACAACACAGAACATGTTGGGGAGCCTGTCTGCATTCTTGACTGCAGTCTGATTTATTTAAACCTTCCTGCATTCTTGGGTGTGGAGACCCAGGAGTCACGTCATGAGAGCATTCCCCTGCCCTTCTTGTGACCCTGCAAATGAGCGGATAGAAGACAATCTCAGAAGGAGATGGACGTTATCTGGGGGCAGGCATTTTCTTTGATTTGGGGGAGTCACCGTTTGAAAACTTGAGCACATTCGTAGAGGCAGGTAGACTGGGGTGTGGCTTTGGAGAGAGCCCTGGACTGGTGGGATGGGAGTCCAGTGCCCCCAGCTCTTCCTACCTGGGACCCCTGGCAGGAAAGCTCTGATGCTCTCCCTGTTGGCTTTCCCAGCTGCAGAGTAAGGGCACTGAATGGACATTCCCTCAGGTAACTTCTAGCACTGTCTATCATTTGAGCGTACACATGTGTGAGTGTACCTTTACATAAACTTTCTGTTGTCTCATGCACCCATCTGACGTTCTCTTTCTCTTGAGCTTTAGTGTTATCAAGTGTTAAGTGAAAGATCAAGAATGTGAGGCCAGGTCAAGCCAAGCCTGAAACGCATATTTTTAATCACAGTCCTATACTTAGGTTATGCACACAGAGGTGCCACGCAGTTGGTATGTTATGTAATATCTTGTGACCTTTCTGTCTGTATCTATGAGTCCATGGGAACAGAACTGGGATGTTGCAGAGGATTTAGGCTTTCATGGTCAGAGGGATCTGGGTTCAGATTCCTGCTCCATCTCTTAATAGTTTTGTGGCCTTGGGATTCTTGACTGTGACATGAGAGTGACAAATCCTGTGTGACCAGGTTGCTCTGAGGATCAGGTAAAATGATGTCTTTAATACACCTGGCCCAGTGCCTGCTACATGGAAAGTGCTCAGTGAAAAGGGGATTGAGTTTGAAATATTGATTGATTATAGGTTTCTTGATGGTAGAAACTTACTTTAATTATTATATAACCCCAATATATTTTGTGGCACACAGGAGACAATTATGTTTGCTGAACCAAAGAGATCTCTCTCTCTCCCTCTCTATCACACACACACACACACCCAGAAATGATGAGCTTTATGACTTCATGTTGCTGGAACTTTTTGGTAGGGTTCTGCATTTTAGAGCACTAAATCATAGCTAAGATAACCAATATGATTTAGTTGTGGTTGGCTGTTTATCACACAACTTGAATGTTCTTCAATCATTTTCAAGTATGAGCAGTTGCTTTTTGAAGTACTTTTTAAAAAGCCAGATAGTGTCAGGGTGTCTCTCTCTCTTTCTGCCTCTCTCTTGGTTTCTGTGTCTCTCTCTTTCTTTTCTATTGAGCTCTTCCTAGGTAGCAGGCACTGTGCCAGTTGTTTTACATTCATTATTTCAACCTTACTTGTAACGACTCTGCCAAATAGGTTTTGTTATTCCCATTTCACAGCTGAGGATCTTGAGGCTCAGAAAGTGTGAGTCATCCACGACCACTGTTAAGACCACAACTCTCAAGTGGCAGAGAAAAAATTTGAACAGAGATCCCTCTGACTATTAAAATGGGGAGGAGACAGATCAATTCATATTTTGTCTTAGTTATGAAGCCCACTCCCTTCGGAAAAAAAGCCATCTATTCCCTTATTAATACTAGGGAACTCCGAGCATGCACTGTACCTGGCTGTGTTAACTCCATTATATATCATTTTATTTAATGCTATTCATAATGCTGAAAGGCTAATCCTTTGTTATTAGACCTCAATATCAGAGGAGGTAATTATTGAGCTGCAAATAGATTCAGTCAGTTCAGTTCAGTCCCTCAGTCATGTCTGACTCTTTGTGATCCCATGGACTGCGGCAGTCCAGGCCTCCCTGTCTGTCACCAACTCCTGGAGCCTGTTCAAACTCACGTCCATTGAGTTGGTGATGCCATCCAACCATCTCATGCTCTGTCATCCCCTTTTCTTCCTACCTTCAATCTTTCCCAGCATCAGGGTTTTTCTAATGAGTCAGTTCTTCGCATCAGGTGACCAAAGTATCAAAGTTTCAACTTTAGCATCAATCCTTCCAATGAATATTCAGGGTTGATTTCCTTTAGGATGGACTGGTTTGATCTCCTTGCAGCACAAGGGGCTCTCAAGAGTCTTCTCCTAAGCCCAAGTAACCCAGGCTACACTTGGCATAACTGGGAATTTAACTTAAGTAGTCTGACTCCAGAGTAAACTCTTCTCACAAGCTCATCTACTGGTTTTGTCAGTATCCGTGAGGGCAAGTGGTCTCCATTACTCTTGCGAGTATTATTACAGCTTCTGTAGAACTTAACTTCTGTTCTTTTAGGTGATGCCCATCACCAACTTCTCCTTATCCCTGAGAATAAACAGTGGACATTGAGGGAATGGAGGCTTTAGAATGATAGACTTATAGATTTACAATACTGAATGATTTAAGAGATCACCAAACTCAGTGGCTTCTAACCATGGGGCATGAGCTGTTTGGCAGTGGGCCAGAGGATCTTCCTGACCCAGGGATTGAACCCAGGTCTTCTGCATTGCAGACAGGTTCTTTATAGGCTGAGCCACCAGGTAATTCATGATCAATATTTACAAAGTGAGATGAATAGAATGGAAAATATAGACTGTATTGCTCTGAGGGTGAAATAATGTTGAGAAACAATTGATTGGCTGATCTGTGTGAACCTGTGTTCTGGGTCATGGTGTAAAATACATTACTTATTGAGGGTCATGCTTGTCAGACTTTGAAAACACTGGTTTCATCCAGTGGTTTCTGAATTTTGTTCCAAGGAGCCCTCAGATACTTTAATGGAGATGAGAGAAGTTGAGTAGGAAGAGCTTCAAGAATATCACTCTTACAGCTAAAGTAGTCCTGTGTTTATCTGTTTTTCATGTTGAATTTTCATATAATAGTTTATCTTTTTAAAGAAGGACTCTAGAATCAGTCCTGAGTGTTCTTTGGAAGGACTGATGCTAAAGCTAAACTCCAGTATTTTGCCACCCCATGTGAAGAGTTGACTCATTGGAAAAGACTCTGATGCTGGGGAGGATTGGGGGCAGGAGGAGAAGGGGACAACAGAGGATGAGATGGCTGGATGGCATCATTGACTCGATGGGCAAGAATTTGGGTGAACTCCAGAAGTTGGTGATGGACAGGGAGGCCTGGCGTGCTGCAATTCATGCGGTTGCAAAGAGTTGGACACAACTGAGCAACTGAACTGAACTGAACTGAAAAAAACAATTGAAGAGCCACTGATTAACCATTGGAACTGTGTTGTATTGAATGTTGGTTCATTCTTGTGTAACGTCACATGGTTACCAAGTACGATATGCACAGCCAATGAGATGGCTGCCACGGAAATATACAGCAAGATTAGAAAATATGATCTTCCCTGTCTTGAACTTGTTGTAAGAACCAACTGTTATAACAACAACTATTTCTTACACCAGATATGGTAAAGGAGTACATGATGATGATGTTCAGAATTTGGTGGGTTCTTTGAGGTGGCTCAGATGATAAAGAATCTGCCTGCAATGTAGGAGACCCGGGTTCAATCTCTGGGTAAAGAAGATCCCTGGGAGAAGGGAATGGAAACCCATCCAGTATTCTTGCCAGGAGAGTTCCATGGACAGAGAAACCTGGTGGGCTATAGTCCATGGGTCACAAAGAGTCAGATACGACTGAGTGACTAACATTTTCACTTTTTGAAAAGTTATACAAAAGATTGTTACAAGAATGGTTATGGAAGGATAGAAGCTGGCTAAAGCAATGGAGATGAAATAGAAAGAAAAAAAAAGGATTATACTTTGGTTTAGATCATCAGCATGAACACAACTGTAATATGAATTTACTTGATAACAGATGACTCCAAGTCTGAACTTGTTAACTGATTTCTAACTCCGCAAATCAGTACAGTAGTGCCATATAGACCAAAACCTAAGGTCAGCTTGCTTACATATCATGTGTTCATGCACATATTGTATAGAGGACCCCTGTAAAGAGAAATTGCTTACCCATGGCCAAAGTACTTTGCAGCTTTCCCCATGTTAGATAAAGTCTGTTTCCCTTCTTCTTGATTTTGGTGGACCTTGTGATTTGCCTTGGCCAATAGAATGTGGCCAAAGTGATGTGCCATCTGGAACCTACTTCTCAGGCATGCTGCCTACACAATTTAGAACCCCTGGAACTCTGATACAGGCATGTGGATAACTCTTGATTATCCTTCTGGAGGAAGGCAATATAAGAGAGACCTCAGTTTTCCTATGGAGAAGGCAATGGCACCCCACTCCAGTACTCTTGCCTGGAAAATCCCATGGATGGAGGAGTCTGGTAGGCTGCAGTCCATGGAGTCGCTGAGGGTTGGGCACAACTGAGCAACTTCACTTTCACTTTTCACTTTCATGCATTGGAGAAGGCAATGGCAGCCCACTCCAGTGTTCTTGCCTGGAGAATCCCAGGAACGGGGGAGCCTGGTGGGCTGCCGTCTATGGGGTCGCACAGAGTCGGACACGACTGAAGTGACTTAGTAGTAGCAGTTGTCCTAACCAAGGTCATCCAGGACCAACCAACCTCTAGCCCATCTGCCAGCTGATGGCAGACACGTGAGTGAGCCCAGATACATTCAACCACATTCAGCCCAGACCAGAAGAATTGCCTAGCTGACCACTGCAAGAATGAGCTATTAGTAGTTTTTGAAGTGTTTTGTTAAGCAACAAATTCTTGCAGATGCACCCACTCTCCTGCTCTGGCAAATCCATGCTGGAAGACACACCATGGCCACATCTGATCGCGATCAACATTAGTTAGAGATGTTGACACACTAGGATTTGCACAGGTTGGAGCAAGGAGAGGGTTTCTGAGGACGTACCAAATAAGGAATGAGGAAGCTTAATCTGGAAAGTAAGGGTATTTGTAGGAACATATGCTCTACCTTCTGAGATTTGACAGTGGGAGAAGTGAGATGAATTCTTTTTAACGTCTGTGGTTGCGATTTTTATCCCACTGCATCTATTCTTGCAGTCGCCTTATGGTGGGCAGGGTATTTGTTCTCCTGAGCACTATCTTTGAGCTTGGATTTGGATGTGTAACTTGTTTTGGCCAGTGCGATGGAGGCAGGAGTGATAGTGTGCCTCTGGGGGACTCAATCTTCTGTACTTCTGTTATCACCACCAGAACAGAATGCTGCTGGCCCACTGGTCCCAGAGGAAGACGAAAGTCATGTGAAACAGAGCCACCAGGAGCCTGCAATACAGTCTTTCTGGGAGACCCATATATTCATAAATGAAAGATGAATGCTTACTCATATGCTCCTATGGTTTCCTATTGATTTTTACCCAGCCATAGGTGACCAGAAAGACTTCTGAGATTAAAATTAGAATCAAGCAATGGCTGCGTTGGGGAAGCAGTCTTCCATTGCATTTAAAGATGAGTATCTTTGCTGAGGAAAATGAACCTTTCCAAAGTGAAACACATGGTTATATTAGGAGTCTCCTATCCATGGGCTATTTGATCATCAAGAAACTGTACATGGTCTCCTTAGTTGGAATGGGAATCAGATTTTCTTTCAGAGTGACTAAGATGCTAAGCAGTTTGGGAAATGACTAGCTGGTCATTTCATCTATGTTTCAGCAGAGAGGGAGGACCAGCAGGAGGGTAAGCGTGTGTGTGTGTGTGTGTGTGTGTGTGTGTGTGTGTGTGTGGAGAAAGTGTAAGTTAGGAGCAGCAGTTGGTGTGGGGAGCTGCAAATGCCCCACCAAGATGTTGACCTTTGATTCAAACCGGGAGCTTGAAGACCTGTTTTTCAACTGGGAGCCCCTCCTGCTTATATCCAAAGACCCAGTTTAAGTTCGATTTTCTCTCTGGGAAATTTTCCTGACCTTCCTAGTCTTCAGAGACCAACTTGTCTCTGAGCTCTTCATCTTGATGTAGTTCATATGCTGTCTTAGCTTTTTCCTTGACTTTTTCAGGCTAAGATGGTGGATTTCCATGTGCTCACATAGTGTTTCCTCAAATTAAAGAGCTTGCTACTCTGGGCTACGGTCTCGTATCTTTCTTTAAAGCCATGTGTTGGTTGAAGTAAAGAATTTGGCTTATTCATTCTGGTGCCCCGCTCTATGTACCATGGTGCCTGGCACGCTCTAGGGCCTCAGTAAATACTTCTTGGATGAATGGATGTAGATTCCTTTCATCTTTTTGACAAACTGAACTCCTGAAGGGTGGTTGGTATTTACATTTCCATATTGCTTCAAGGTCTGTGCATTTATTCATTCAACAAATATTTGATGAATGAGCCTTATCCTGACTTACAAAGCCTTGTGCCATCTGGCTCCTATGCATCTCTCTGACGTTATTTTGCGTGGCTGTAACCCTCATTCATTCACCTGTTCAAGCCATACTGGGCTTTTCTTCTGCTCTTTGTATTCTTAAAGCTCCTTCCCATCTCAGAACTTTTGCAGTCGTTTTGGTCGCAGTCTCTACCCATTGCACTTCTATGACCCCTTCCTTCTTGTCATTCAGTTCTAGCTTAAAGTTCTCCTTCAGGAGTCCTATCCTGAGTGTCCAATCAATGGTGCCACCTGCCTCTCTATCACATTCTTCAGTCCCAGTTCCCTACATGACATTCAATTCTTTCTGATAAACAATCTCATCCCTTCCTTCCTTCCTTCCTTCCTTATTTGCTTGCTTGATTGTCTCTCTTCCAAAATATATCCAAAATATAAGCTTCATAATAATAGGTACTTTAAAAAATTTTTACTTCTCTCTTCCTAGTGTCTGATAACTATGTCTTGAATGGATGAATGAATGAATATGGGTTCAGCACTGAACTGTGTTGCAAATTTAATGGAAAGAGGACTGATAATTTTACAGTTTTGCTGAATGAATGATCAAAGTACACATGGTACAGCAGAAAAACCAAAACCAAGCCAATGAACACTAAACAGAAAATAAAACACTGGCGTGTGTGTGGCCCACTGATGCACTGATGCCTCAGCTGCCTCTGTGAGGTGAGGATAATAACACTTGGCTCGCCACGGGCCTTAAGTGAGAGAAGGAAGGGATGGCACCCAGCATCATACCTGGCATACAGCAGGTGCCCCATGAATGGTGTTCTCCACTCTCCCCCTCTGACGAGGAAAATAAAATGCACTGAAAAGCTTATATTGGTCTACCTAGATGATCCACTCCAGAGAAATGAACTTCGATTCCAAACATGGCTCCTAGGCTTAAATTCAACTCTGAAAATGCTGGTGTTCCAGTGTCGACAGTGGAGGTGGAGCTGATTATCGTTCATTTGTGAACCACGTACTTTGAGTCTTTGAAAGCCTTGGTGAACCCGGGAGGTCTCATTAGTTGCTGTTCTAGGGCTGTGTGATGTGGAACTATGTGATAATTGGCCGTAAGCCACTGAAAAAGCCCAAAGAGACAGGAAATGATGTAGACGGGGCTGATCATCAGCAGAGGTGCTGTTGATAACTGCTAATGTTGCCTGACACGCCATCCTTGGAGAATTAGTCTTTAGCTTAAATCGTTGCCCAATTAAAAACAACAATTTCAGCAGTCACTAGCATGTTAGTAAGAGTTTGCTGCATAACATAGTTTCATTCTATTAATAGGCCTTTATATAGATCTCATTCAATTCTCACATCTAAAACAGTGGTGGTGTTGAGTGACTAGGGTTAAGGCAGGTTGAGTCTGATTCTTGGGGTAGTTCTTTCTGGAGGCTGGGTGGCTCAGTGTCTGGGGTGTCAGGTCCCAAAGAAACCCTGGGGAAGGGGCAAGTTGGCCAGTGCAGGGGCAAGGGCGAGGACGATTACACAACAGAGCTCCCACGGTGAACTCGTATTGGTTTCAAACCGTTTTTCCTCTCGCCACTCCACCTACACAGATGTGCTCTTTAAATATTTATTTGCCCACCTTTGCTGTGTGTGGTAGACTTGATCCCTTTGAAGGTGTTTACTAATTAGATCAGGCTGGGAAGTTGGGCAACTTCAGATGTATTTGTCCTGTGTAACGTAAACCCCAGGCACAAGACCCCTGAATAGTTCCAGGGAAGTCAGTTGCTCGCTGACCCCCCCTCTACCCCCAACCCCC
>SJYX01021932.1:48618-68990 GCA_006410675.1 Oreotragus oreotragus
CCCCCTCTACCCCCAACCCCCACCCCCTGCCTACTTTCTTTATTGGAGGAAGTCCTAATGATTGCTCAATTAAGCTAAACGACACTGGCTCTTTTTCTGCCATTAGCTCCTGACACAATTCTGAGACAGACATCAGAGAGCCTGGAGCCGGAAGGCTAAATGCTCTTAGCGAACACGATTATGGATCAGTTGCATGCTGGGCTCAGTTTGACACCATCCACATGCAGTTCTTACTCAGTGACACAGCATCCAGGCCACACGTATTGACTCGCATTTGATCTTGGCTTGAAAGGAAAATCACTGCTGCAGGGATTCAAGTTCTACAGACCCTCAGGTCACTGGCCTCAAATATTTAAAAAGAATATTTGCTTCAGGAGAATTTGTGCTCATGCATGCGTGGATGTGTTTGAGGGGATGTGAGCAGGGAGTGTGTGTATGTTTGGGCATATATATCCAGTTGAAAGAGTTTTAGAAGAGATGATGCATGTGGTGAGTGGGACAAGTCTATTGTACTGGGTCTAAAGGCATCCTTGGTTTGTGGTTCAGGTTTATTTGATGTCTTTCAGCCACTTGAGCTATTGTCACTGTTCTGATAATCAGAGAGAGGTGAACAGCTGATGATGACCACGTGGAATGTCCATCTGTGTTCTCAGGGAATCTGCTAAGAGATTCTTGCCTCAAACATCTTAGCTTGTTTCAACGGTTAGATCAAAGCACTTCCCACTTTCAGATCAGTGGCAAGATGCCTGAAAATATGCTGGGATCGATGCCTGTCAACCTGTGACAAAGATGTAGGTGTCCCTGGGCTTTGCTTGCCCTGGCCCTCCTCTCTGTTCTGCAGACTCTTGCATACATGTCTGTCACAGTCCAGAATCTGGTTTCTTGGTATGTTTACTGGGAGGCTGGGAGCACCTTAGCCTTGTAACCCCAGCATCTCACTCTGTTCCTGAGTCAGCAATGTGTATCAGATGAACCAAACAGGCACATCTCATAGGGAGATGTAGGCTTCCTTCTGAAGTTACTAAAGAATAAAATGGAGAGCAAAGCCTCCAAAATGAGCATTGGACAGAGAATCCTGGGTGGACAGGGTGGTGCAGGGCAGGCCAGTGTCCACCTGTCCTTGTGAGGTTTGACTTCACATTTGGAGGTGGGTGGCTTCCCTTTTAATCCTCATGCTACCCTCAGGTTGTGTGCCTGCTAAGTTGCTTCAGTTGTGTCTGACTCTTTCCAACTTTATTCACTGTAGCCCACCAGGCTCCTCTGTCCATGGGATTCTCCAGGCAAGAATACTGGAGTGGGTTGCCATCTCTCCAGGGGATCTTCCTGACCCAGGGATAAAACCCATGTCTCTAAGGTCTCCTGCATTGGCAGGTGAGTTCTTTTCCACTAGTGCCACCAGGGAAGCCCATAATAATAGCTGACTCATTGGAAAAGACCCCAGTGCTGGGGAAGGTCGAAGGCAAAAGGAGAAGGGGGCAGCAGAGGATGAGATGATTAGATAGCATCGCCAACTCAATGGGCATGAATTTGAGCAAACTCCAGGAGAGAGTGAAGAACAGGGAAACCTAGCTCTAGTTCATGGGGTTGCAAAGAGTCAGATGGGACTTAGCGACTGAACAGGAACACCATCAGGTTGGCCTCCAGTTCATTCTGTTTCTTGATGCAGCACTTCGGTTTGAATAGGGATAAACCTCCTTCTTGTGAGTGTGTCCTTTGGGAATAGAGCTTAGTCATTTAGAGCTTCTAGGGCCATACTTGGAGAAGGCAATGGCATCCCACTCCAGTACTCTTGCCTAGAAAATCCCATGGATGGAGAAGCCTGGTAGGCTGCAGTCCATGGGGTTGCCAAGTGTCGGACATGACTGAGTGACTTCACTTTCACTTTTCACTTTCATGCATTGGAGAAGGAAATGGCAACCCACTCCAATGTTCTTGCCTGGAGAATCCCAGGGACGGGGGAGCCTGGTGGGCTGCCGTCTAGGGGTTCACACAGAATCAGACATGACTGAAGCAACTTAGCAGCAGCAGGGCCATACTACCTGAATATGAATCCCATCCCCACCATGAACATGCTGTGTGACCTTGTGACCTTACTTGTCTCTCCGTAGCCCTTCATCAGCTTCCTCAGTGGTGAAGTGGAGGGAATGCCATTCTTTCTTTTTATTTTCCTTTTGGCTTGTGGGATCTTATTTCCCCAAGCAAGGACTGAACCTGAGCCTATTTAGTGAGAGCATACCCTCCTAACCACTGGATTCCAGGGAATTCCTGATACTGTTATTTCTAACGGTTCTCACGAGGATCACAAGAGACTCTAAGTAGAGTCTCAGGAAACTATCTGGCTTCACGTAAATGCTCAGGTGGTTTAGTAGCTGAGTCGTGTCCAACTCTTGCAACCCCATGGACTGTAGCCCACCAGGCTCTTCTGTCCAAGGGATTTTCCAGGCAAGAATACTGGAGTGGGTTGGGTTGTCATTTCCTTCTCCAAATGCTCAGGAATGATAGCTATTCCTTCCTGGGACACAGGGATACTCCCTCCCATCTCACCTGTAGCTGTGGAGAGCCCTGGGTACTAGACCCAAAGCGCCTGGCCCTGTAAATATAGTGATTACTGTTGCTAATATTGATCCCCCAGAACAGATCAAAAATAGAAAAGAGCTTACAACCTCTTTAGGGATTGCACAGAGAAAATTCAGCACTGGGAACACCTGGACATCCTTCTTCCTTAACTAGTTCACTCTCTAGGGTTATGGGTCTTAAAAACTTTTGAGGACAGTGTCCCAGAGACAAAAGACCCAAGGAGAAAATTTTTCCTTTTATTGCTTGATTTCCAAGAGGTGCCCTTTTTTTCCTTCTGGAAAATGGACAGCAGGCAGAATGGTACCCACTTCAGAAAAACAAACAAACAAACAAACAAACAAAAAAACCCTCTCTCTTATGTTCAGGGGCTTTAGAGTTACCTAACTTTAGATATGCCAAATCTTAGGGCAGTGCCATTACTGTGGGTACCAGGCTATCTATCCCAGTACCATCATGCAACAGCTTTTTGTTTTGTTTTGTTTTTACTATACTCATAATATATGCACTTAGGAATAGAGGACTATTTCAATGTGCTGTATTTTTGAATAAAAATGCAATATGACTCCAACTATTATTTTGAAATCTTTTTTCTCCACTTAAAAATATATCATAAACTTCCTGCCAGATCAGTGAAAAGACTTTTATACCATTTTGAATGAGCACTGAATATTATATGGTATGAATACACCACAATGTTCTTATGTGGCCTGCAATGCAGGTGACACAGGTGACGCAAGTTCTATCCCCGGGGTCGGGAAGATCCCCTGGAGAGATGGCAACCCACTCCAGTATTCTTGTCTGGAGAATCCCATGGGCAGAGGAGACTGGTGGGCTCCAGTCCACAGTGCTGCAAAGAGTTGGAGACAACTTAGCACATGAATATACCACAGTGTGTTTAACAAATCCCTGTCTATAGATATATGGGTTTTTTCATAGGGGCCCTCATTAAAAATGACTCTGAAATGAACATTCTTATCCTTTAAAATTTTTGCATCTAATTTTTAGTATAGAATAAATCACTAGTAGTGGGATGTCTGGTTTAAGGGGCATGTACTTTATCACATTTTTGATAAATACTGCCTAGTTGTCTTTTAAAAAAAGGCTTTACCAAGTTCTTAACCAAATAATAAGGTTCCTTGGTGGCTCAGTGGTAAAGAATCTGTCTGCCAATGCAGGAAAGGCAGGCTTGATCCCTAGGAAGATCCCCTGGAAAAGGAAATGGCAACCCACCAGAAATGGACAGAGAAGCCTGGGGGGCTACAGTCCACGGGGTCACAAAAAGGGTCGGACATGACTTAGGGAGTGAACAACAGCAACCAGCTGTTCGTGGTGTTAAATTCAAGCACGTTTTTCAGATTAGTTTCTAAGTCACTGGTGGAGGGTAACAGGATCGTTTCCTGCTCATCGGCAGAACCTGGTGAGTCTGAATGAATCATGACAAGGCCTCCCAAGTCCTAGCAGACACAGAAAGGAATTTGAACAACTTTCTGTTGAAACTTTATTAGATAAGTGATGGCAACAGCTGGTCTTTGTGAAGACACTGTGGCTGACAGCCTTTGTAATTCACTGTGTCTTGTAAAGCTTTTATGAAATCTCTGTCATCCCCTTGGTAAGAAGGATGTTGATCACAAGGGATACACCATCTATGACTTCTCCCAGGTTTCTGATCCTTCCAAGGAGGGAAAGTTAACGTTTGGGGGCTCTTCCCAAGAAACCAAATTGCTGAAGTTATGGGACTGTTCCCAGTGGTCAGATCCTGTTTGATGAGAATTACTGTAGCTTTATGTTATTCTATACTGACTTCCCTGGTGGCTCAGATGGTAAAGCGTCTGCCTGCAATGCAGAAGACCTAGGTTCAATCCCTGGGTCAGGAAGATCCTCTGGAGAAGGAAATGGCAACCCACTCCAGTACTCTTGCCTGGAAAATCCCATGGACGGAGGAGCGTGGTAGGCTACAGTTCATGGGGTCGCAAAGAATCAGACATGACTGAGTGCCTTCACTTTCTTTCTTATGTCATTCTGGGGCTTATGGGCTTGGGTGAGAACTCCCTGACATCTGTTGGAATTTGATGACTGAATGGCGCAGAGAGGAGAAATGGAGAAGGTAGATGTTTATTGACTCAACACAGATTTGTTAAAAAAATATCAGCTACATATATAAAATCTCTTTGTATTAAAAAAAAAAGCTAACTCTCAGGAGAGAAAATGATTATCACTCACTGCTATTTCTCCTAGGTAAGCAGATGATTATACATACCTATCTCAAAGAGAAAAGTTCAGCATAGGTTCAAATATGGGTCTCTGCAAGGCACAGCCTGCCGTGTATTTTCCGACATCTACTGATGAGACTTCCTAGGATTTCATCTTTCTCTCTATTTTTCTCTTCACCTACTCTCTTCTTTTTCCATATGGGAAAATAGAAACAAAGAAACAACAAAACCAACCAGGATTTAGAATCAGTTTTCCTGGAGTCAAGTCTCCAAGCCTCACTTTTGCCATCAGAAAAGTGGGCATAATAGGATCACTGGTAAGTTGAATGTCACGTACTCAGTTACCAGAAAGCTGAAACATGAGCTCTAAAGCTTAGCATGTGTTCATTTTCATATGTTTTCCTTTCTGCTTTTAGAGATTCTGCTTCTCCCTTCCTTCTTCTGACTTCGTCTCTGCTCTTCCAGAGACATGTATAGGCATATTTAGCTCTGCTGGTAGAATTATGGGTTCTTGAATTTTGAGGTTATTTGAAGACTCTCTGCCCTTCTCTTCTTGGTGTAAACTACTGCTCAGGAAATAATGCTAGAATCAGAAGAAGCCTCTTTTCCTTTTATGATGTCTTTTTCACTGCTTCCAAACTTTCCATATAGCTTTTCTATCTCTGCCTATATCATGTAGGCTGCTATTGTCATAAGTGGTGTTTTTGATTTTTTTCTCTTTCTTTCCTTGCCAGCACATCCTATACAAGGTATTCTTTCATTCCTTCACTTAGGAAACAGGTATCAAATACATGGTTCTGAGCACTGTAGTTGGTGCTGGACTTGTCCCCTGACTAGTTCAAATGCCTCTTTCAGATTCCCTTCACTCTTACTATAAATGCCAAGCTCCTTTACCTCGATTCAAAATCACTTATATACTTATTGCAGTGTCTTTTTAAAATTATCTCACTCCATAATATTATCACCTCCCAGCTCTGGCTGGAACAAGCTCTCTCTCTGCCTTTGCATTTAGCATTATCTCTTCTAGGGATGCCATCCTATCTCTCTTTCACTTATTGAAATCTAACCTTCAGTGGAGAGCTCAGATGTTAATAATTTTGTGAAACCCTCCTGAGTATCCTTCCTGGGGATCCTTGTCACTTCATATCTGAAACAGTATACTTCAAATTATTAGTGACCTTTCTAAGCATATAGGAAGATAGTGAGATTTCAAGGTGTTTGAATGAAAACAGAGAAGCGTCCTGGCTTACACCTTCTTGCATCCTCCACAGGCTCTAATAATACAGTGTCTTGGGACGTTCCTGGAGGTCCAGTGGTCTAGACTTCGTCTTCCAGTGCAGGGCATGCAGGTTCAAGCCCTGGTCGGGGAGCTAAGACCCCACGTTCCTCATGGCCCAAACACCAAAACATAAAAGAGAAACAGCATTGTCACACATTCAATGAAGTCTTTAAAATACTAAAAACTCCCCACTTAAACCAGTGTACTGCTCAACACATGCTTGTCTATTTATTGTTTGAATCATATAATAAAACACACACACCAGAAATAAGGCACTGTTGGAATTATCCAGACATTTTATTACTTTTCTCTCATTTTGGGGGATGATGTCAGACGTTAAGCTAGTTCAGCTGCTGCTGCTGTTAAGTCACTTCAGTCGTGTCCGACTCTGTGTGACCCCATAGAAGGCAGCCCACCAGGCTCCCCCATCCCTGGGATTCTCCAGGCAAGAATACTGGAGTGGGTTGCCATTTCCTTCTCCAATGCATGAAAGAGAAAAGTGAAAGTGAAGTCGCTCAGTCTGTCCGACTGTTAGCGACCCCATGGACTGCAGCCCACCAGGCTACTCCGTCCATTGGATTTTCCAGGCAAGAGTACTGGGGTGGGGTGCCATTGCCTTCCCCGAAGCTAGTTCAGACTCCTATCAAAAGTATCTTCTGCAACCTGGTTGCCATAGCTCCTTAATTCCTCTTCCATCAAAGACCTCTTCCTTGGAAATTCATATTATCTGGTCTTGCCTGGAGATCTTGGTATCAAGTAGAAAGAGCTGCAGTTTTGCGTGGATGTCTAGGTCTGGGTTGTAATTTTAACTGTAAACTGTATAGTCTTGGAAAAGTTGACTTGCCTCTCTCAGTCTCAGGTCCCTCGTCTACAGAATAGAGTGAATAAGAACTATTGTAGGCCTGTTTTAAAAATCTATTGTGATAGTATGTGCATATAGTCCTTACTACCTTACTCAATTCATACTAGGTGCTTATTAAATTATAGATATTACTGATATGGACCATGAATGTTAGAGTGCTCCACATTTTCTAGAACATTTTGGAAGAACCATTGGATTTATAAGGATCCATACCAAACTCACATGTGGTGGGCTCTCTTGAACTTTCTTTTAGGGAGCTGTCCAGCACCCAACCTTCTTCTCTATTGGTACAACATCTTTTCTGTAGTCTTGTCGCAGAGTAGGGGCCTCTACCTACCACAGATCTCAGAGAGTATACACTTAACCCTCCACCAGAGCTGAGGAAACATCCAGGCCTTTGTCCATTAGATGCTTCTGAGGCCTGACTTCTCAGGATCCTTCTTCGCGATCCTAGCTGTGTGACTCTTGCTTCTGAGGTTTCAAAGCTAAATGACCCCTTAGAATTCACTGACAATTAGGTCAGCTTTGATGGTTAAGTTCAACTGCCTTCTTCCTTTTTCCTCTAAGATCCTTGGTGCATTTTCTCTTCCTTGATTGTCCAGACTACTATGATCTTGTTCTCTAAGCCTCTTGTTCTTGTGAGTCTCTGATAAACTTCCAGTAAAGCCTGTCGCCTCTCCCCCACTTTTCGTCTATATGCTACTTGAAACCCATCAGTGACAATGACATAACTATGCAATTCAGGCACTTCATTTGGTGACCAAGACTGCCTGGGGCATCAGCCTGACCTTTGACCCCATCCCTGTGATGGCCTGGTGGGCTCTTGTGCTGCCGTTGTCTTTGCAGCTGGGCTTCCGTTGCTTACTTTCTGGGAATCCTGAAGATAGGAAGGATGCTGGGTTTCTCTCTGGCTTAGCCACCAGCTTTCAAGTCCCCTCACTTCTGCCTTTACGGGGCGGCACTTCTTGTCTTGAATTCTCCTCATGCTCCGGTCTTGCTCCCCGCCTTCAGAAAAGTGGCTCAGCCAACGAGCTCAGATGCCTTTTCTCTCACCACCGGAACTTGTCTAGAAAAATGGTTCTGAAGAGTTTATTTACAGAGTAGCAGTGGAGAAACAGACATAGAGAATAGACTTACAGACATGGGGCGAGGGGAGGAGAGGGTGAGATGTATGCAAAGAGTAACATGGAAACTTATATTACCATATGTAAAATAGATAGCAAGCAAATATGGCTCAGGAAACTCAAACAGGGGCTCTGTAGCAACCTAGAGGGGTGGGATGGGGAGGGAGAGGGGAGGGAGGTTCAAAAGGGAGGGGATATATGTACACCTATGCCTGATTCATGCTGAGGTTTGACAGAAAACAACAAAAGTCTATAAAGCAATTATCCTTAAATAAAAAAATAAATGTAAAAAATTAAAAAAAGAAGATATGGGTTGATAATCTTTATGTAAGCCAGTTCATCTCCTTGTTCTTCAGTCTTCTCACCTATAAACTAGGGTAAGTAGCCATGAGGGTCAGTCTGAGGAAGAAATAAAATGACTGTCATGCTGGGATCTTTGCAAAGTAACACTGATGTGGTGATATGAATATTTTTCACAGTAACAGTGACAATAAAATCAATGGTGAGAATATTAGGAAGGATTGGATGGGTTTTTGGTTTTGGCTGTTAACTGCTGAGAACTGCGCATTAAATAGCAGTGGGGGGCTGAGGGTTAGGGGTCAAGCTACTGTTTTTCTTAATCAAGTAGTGACCTCTTCTGGGGAGAGAAAGAGGCAAGCAGGGTATTAACACCAGGGGATTTTTTAAAAAACATCTGCACCAAGAAAAGCAATAATAGAGTAGATGGTCCCCAGGGGGAGAATCTTCAGGGTAGATGTTTGCTCTGTGCAACCAGNAGGGTCAAGCTACTGTTTTTCTTAATCAAGTAGTGACCTCTTCTGGGGAGAGAAAGAGGCAAGCAGGGTATTAACACCAGGGGATTTTTTAAAAAACATCTGCACCAAGAAAAGCAATAATAGAGTAGATGGTCCCCAGGGGGAGAATCTTCAGGGTAGATGTTTGCTCTGTGCAACCAGGTGAGGACAAACACTGGATGAACCGAAGCTGGGCAACATTTGCCCGGTAGCCTCATCTGGGAGGACTCTCAGAGAGCTAGTGAAACCTTACGGACCCACTGGATGCACTATGGTCAGACAGCTGGTCACGCAAGCTGCCCAGATCCAGGAAGACTAACTAGCCTTTGGGGAGAATGGTTCTAAAAGGTCCAGACGAGAAATGTATTTTTTTTAATATCCATCTAGATAAAAAGAGAAGTACTAGTTCTGATGTAGGAAATAAGACTCAGAGAATAGCGAGGTCTAGAAGAGCAACGAGTTTTCCCCAGTGGTCCTTCTTTGGGGGCAGGAAAAAAACAAGTTCTTACTGAAGACTTGTCAGCTGAATTGAGCATAAGGAAACCAGGAAAAGCTGTTTGTTTTTTTTTTCCCTCCAGCAAATGTCACCATATTCATTTGTTACTTCGGGCTCTTGGAAGGAGGAAGAAGGAAAACCTCCAGGAAGCCGTCTTAGCAACTCCAGTCACCACTGTTTTCCTCTGTACTGTGTGCTTAAAGGACTTAGGCTGCACAGGATGGTGGAGCATTTGGCGAGCCAGTCTGTACTGGGCAGGGTGCTGCATGGCACGCTCCTGAGCACACAGATCATGGCTTCTACTTAGACTTCTGGGTGGCAAAGGGCAGGGTTGAGGGAAATCATATTGTTCTACCCCTTCTTGAATAGGACTGGAAGAACTGACTCAGAGAGGGGAGGGAACGCATCCAAGCACAGAACTGTAGGGACAGGGCTCCCATTAGAACTACGTCTTCTGATAGTTTTTCCTTCCCATTAGCAGTCACTGCTCGTCTCCTTCTCTCCAGCACCCCACTTCACGCTAAGTCAGCAAGCAAAGCTGGACATACTGGATGGCATCACCGACTCAATCGACATGAGTCTGAGTAAACTCCAGGAGTTGGTGAGAGACAGGGAGGCCTGGCGTGCTGCAGTCCATGGGGTCGCAGAGTCGAACATGACTGAGTGGCTGAACTGAACTGAACTAGATGGATTGGGCTTCTCTGGTGTCTCAGTGGTAAAGAACCCGCCTGCCAAGGCAGGAGACCTGGGTTGGGTAGATCCCCTGGAGAAGGTCATGGCAACCCACTCCAGTACTCTTGCCTGGGAAATCCCATGGACAGAGGAGCTTGGCAGGCTATAGTCCAAGGGGTTGCACAGAGTCAGACATGACTGAGTGACTGAGGATGCATTAAATGGATTAATAATATGGTGTTTTTAGTCGCTAAGTCATGTCCAACTCTTACAACCCCATGGACTGTATAGCCTGCCAGGCTTCTCTGTCCATGGGATTCTCCAGGCAAGAAGGCTGGAGTGGGTTGCCATTTTTTTTTTTTTTCTCCAAATAATATGGTAGCTAAAATTTATTAAACAGCTACTACATGGTAGCCTATGTTCATTCATTTATTCAGCAAATATTTATTGACTACAATGTGTTAGACACAGGGGACACAGTATTAAGTCCTCACCCATTGTAAAAATCTCAGCCACAAAGATAAACCTAAAATGATGCAATCCCTGAAGGCCAGGGATCTGCTGCTGTAAGAGAAGATGGGGCTATTAGTCCAGGAGGGCGTCTCAGTAAGTGACCATTCTACTCATCTAGCTGCTCAGACCTAATATCTTTGGACATCTTGTCTCCTCTCACTTTCTTACACTCTACATCCTGTCCACCAGCCAGTCTGGTTGGCTCTGTGCTGCAATATTCCAGAATCTATTTGCCTGACCACCTCCACTACCATCTCCCTTCTTTCAGATGTCCCCAGCCTTTTGCCTGTTTCACTGGGATATGGTTTCTCTGCTCCCACTCTTGCCTCGTGGTCAAATCTATTCAGACAATTCTGGGTCACACACGTGTTTAAGTCGTGTACAGCAGGACTTCTCAGAGGCTGTCATATGCTAATCAACATGGTGAAATGCAGAAGGGGACATAGTACATACAGCCTAGTCCAGATGTATTTGGTCCCAGAAAATCTTTCTTATAGAGCATCTCACACAGCTGCAGGTCCATGGAAACCATTCTGGATAACCCAGAAAAAGTCAGGGCAGATACATTATGTGAAGTATTAATATTATCCCATGTGACATGGGAAATGGAGCCACTCACAACCATTTGGCTGAACTGAGAGTTGGGTTGGCTGGGTTTTAGCCACAGGAGAAGGCAATGGCACCCCACTCCAGGACTCTTGCCTGGAAAACCCCATGGGCAGAGGAGCCTGGTGGGCTGCAGTCCATGGGGTCGCTACAAGTCGGACACAACTGAGTGACTTTCACTTTCACTTTTCACTTTCATGCACTGGAGAAGGAAATGGCAACCCACTCCAGTGTTCTTGCCTGAAGAATCCCAGGGACGGGGGAGCCTGGTGGGCTGCCGTCTATGGGGTCGCACAGAGTCGGACACGACTGAGGGGACTTAGCAGCAGCAGCAGCAGCAGCAGCTTTTTCTGAGCTGTGTCACCTGGGGCAAGTTATTTGCTTTCTCCGAGCTTGGGTTCCTCATCTGTGAAATGCAGATAATAATTCCCATCCTGTCTCCTTTGCCAGGCTGTTAAGAGAATCAAACGAGATAGTGAACGTTAAGAAAAAGCTATCCTTACCCCCTACTCCTGACTAAACCAAAGCAAAACAAAACCCGGTACCACTACTGTGCTACTGTGGATGCCTAGAAAAACATTATTTCCTGTTATACCAGCTCTGTACTTAATTGTAATCAATGAGCAACAAATTAACTTAGTTTATGTATTGGAGTGACCAGAAATAAATCCCAGCGAGTTGCTGGCTGTTGGCTAGACGTCAAACAAAACAAAGAATTAATTAAAGTTAAGGCTGTGGGGAGTGCCAGTTTGTGACATGTGAGGAAGCAGGCAAGAAAAGCCAGTTGCCTGGACTGCATAGGTGGAAGAATGAAAAGAGCGGGGATTGTTATAAAAGGCTTGGGAGATAAGAAAGCCTGAATGAACAACACTGTAGAGAGACTATGAAATGCAGTGATGCCGATAAAGAATGAATGATCACCTCAGCTAGTGGTGGTGGCACGGTTCCCTGCAGAGTCACTGGAAGGCCCTGGGTGTGGTCACTCCGTGAGGGTCAGTGAGGTAGTGTGGAGACTCGAAGCTGGCGAAGTTCTGTGGGTCTTTGTGAAGTGCCTATTCAGAGGGCCTGGTTCATGCCAGGTCACCAAGCTCTGATGATGTCCCATTCCAGATCCTGGATACTGCCAGCTTCTCTTTTTCTGCAGGGCTTTTGGCAGTGATTGACCAGGACTTGGTCTCAGGACTCTGATCCCCCAAATTAATTCATCACATCAAGATGCATTTGTTGAGTCCAACCCTATGATGACAATGATGATGATAGTATTAAGGATGACAATAAAAAGTACAGCATCCATCTGGCAGCTTAGAAAGGTGATATCAAACCCCTCTGCTGACAGCAGAAAATGAAAATGCCCATCTCGAGATGCCTAGAAGGGAACAGAAATCACTCCTGGTGGTATGTGCAGAAGGAGGGGTGTGTGTCAAAGGTAGGAAGGGGCTGCCCCTTTTACAAAAGAGGGCTGAGAGATTTGAGTGAAGGTGTTCATTGTTAGCTCTGGGTATTTCTTAATGTCAGCCAGTAGAGCTAATTCTCTGATATTGTCATCTCCCATACTTCCATCTCAATACGTACACGCATCTCCTTGAGTCTCTATACAGATATCTGTCCCTGCACAAAAGAAACTGCCTTAAGAGCTCATGGTAAAACTTCAGTGCTTTGTATATTCATGCGTGTGCTAGATCACTCAGTTGTGTTTGACTCTTTGCAGCCTTAGGGACTATAGCCTTCCAGACTCTTCTGTGCATGAGATTCTCCAGGCAAGAATACTGGAGTGGGTTGCCATGCCCTCCTCCAAGGTATCTTCCCAGCCCAGAATCAAACCTGCATCTCTTACATCTCCTGCATTTGCAGGCAGGTTCTTTATCACTATTGCCACCTAATAGTTTTGTGGATAAAAGAATCATTAGAGAGTGCATCTGTCAGTTTTGCTGCATAACAAAGAACTCCCTGCTCTCCAGACCTCAGTGATTATAATAACTAAAATTTATTTTCCTTTCATTTTACATGGTGCCTACAGTCATCATGGGCTTCCCTTGTGGCTCAGCTGGTAAAGAATACAACTTCAATGCGGGAGACCTGAGTTCGATCCCTGGGTTGGGAAGATCCCCTGGAGAAGGGAAAAGCTACCTCTTCAGTATTCTGGCCTGGAGAATTCCACAGTCCATGGAGTCACAAAGAGTCAGACACGACTGAGCGAATTTCACTCAGTCATCATGGCCTCTGCCTGGAACTGTGGGTTGACTGTGAGTGAGTTCCATAGGCTTTTTTGGGATCTGTGACTGTGTTGGAAGAATAGCCCCAAGGTAAAATGGGCAGTTAGACAGAAGGCAAGAATCTAAGAAAGCAACCTCAGGTATGCAGTCACGTTAGACTTTTGCAGGGTGTGCCTCACAGTCCACTGGCCAAGCAAATTCAATGGGCCAAATCTAACAATAGAATTGGGAAATTCACTTGCCTTGCAGGGAAGTTTTGTGAGGGTGTAGATGCACAAACCTTTTACAGAAGGATGAAGTGTAATATAGACAATCACAGGAATATTCTGAGCATGCAAATTCCAGGGCCCTTCTCCAGCTATTTTAAATTATTAATAATAGGCCCGATTAAGTAATAACAGTAGTAGTAATAATAATAAAAACGATGGCTAACATCTATTTGCCTGTTATGAGCCTGAGACTGTATTAAGTACTTAAACACCTGATGCAGCTTAGCTTAATCCTAAAATCTCTCTGTGAGATAAGAACAAGGATGATCTCCATTTTCCTGGAGAAGAAACAGAAGCTCAGAGGGATTCAGAAACTTCCCCAGGTCACACAGCTCATAAATGGTGGGGCGGGCATATGGATCTGTGGAGTAGAACTTCAGAGTCCCAAGTCTTTTTCAGTTCCCCAAATATGCCCATCTGTCTCTGGCCTCAGGACCTTTGCACTTCCTTTCACCTCAGCCTGTGTAACATTTCCTCCCATTCATTCACTTCAGTTCTCAAGTTTCAAGTGGAAAGGTCACTTCCTCAGAGAGGCTCCCTGCCCTCGGCCCTTGACTGGCTCACTTTGTGGGTCTCCTAGGTTTTCTGAGCCACTTCCGACCCTCTGTACTGAGGCGACTCTCTTGATGGACAGCACCACCTCCTGAGTATCATCTGGCCTCCTAACACCTCAGGCTTTCTCCTGAGGATCATCTGGCCTCCTCATACCTCAGGTTGTCTCAGCTTTCCACAGGGAAGGCAGGGGATGAGAAGGAGCCAGCAGACGAGTCTCTCTCCCTTCCTTCTCCTGGATGACTTGCCACGTTTCCCCTGATGGCCCATCATCTGAGCCATTGGCTATATTCTTCCCCAGACTGTTGCCAGCTTAGGTAACATCACCTTGCCTCTGCTTTCCCTCTTTCTTCTCTTGCTCTTCCTTGTCTTTCTCTTGTGGCCCTAGTCTGCACCTCTCAAAAAAGCCTTCACAAATAAGCTTTAATTCAAAGCCCAGAGGAACGGGCAGGCTACAGTCCATTGAGTGACAGAAGAGTCAGACATGACTCAATGAGGAAACAACGACAAGGGAAGCTTTACCGCAGGGTCTGCTATCTTGAGAATCCAGCCACCAATAAAGCCTTCACAAATAAGCTTTAATTCAAAGGCCAGAGGAACGGGCAGGCTATAGTCCATTGGGTGACAGAAGAGTCAGACATGACTCAATGAAGAAACAACGACAAGGGAAGCTTTACCGCAGGGTCTGCTATCTTGAGAATCCAGCCTAAGGGACTCCCTCTTCTTACCTACTCTTAACCCCTCTTTTTCTTTCTCTAATACCCTGTGCTTTTCTCTCACAACTTTTCTCACACAACTGGTAATCATATATAATATATACATTAATGTGATTATCTATGTAACAGCACTTTCTCTCCATCCCCTGTAAGTTCCACGAGGCGAACATTATGCAGGGTGTTTTGTTTGTTTGTTGGCCTGTGACTTGCAGGATCTTAGTTCCTCAACCAGGGATTGAACGTGGGCCCCAGCAGTGACAGCACCAACCCCTAACCACTGAACAGCCAGGGAAGTCTCAGTGCAACGATGCAGTGCGTTTCCTGCTTTGCTCTCTGCACCTGGCGCATGCCCGGCATGTAGCAGCTGATCAACAGCTATTAATAAGTGAATGTACATGTCTAGGGGTCAGTCCTCACTTTTTGTCTGTGTTACTTTTGATAGGTTACTAAGACTCGGTGGTGAAGAATTCACTTGCAATGCTGGAGACTTGCAGAAGACATGGGTTCAATCCCTGGGCTGGGAAGATCCCCTGAGGAAGGACATGGCAAGCCACTCCAAAATTCTGTTCTGGAAATCCTCATGGACACGGAAGCCTGACGGGGTACACTCTATGGGGTTGCAGAGAGTCGGACCTGACTGAGTGACAGAAAAACAGCAACAGCAACACTTCTCTATGCTTCATTTTCCTTCCTTCTTGGAAAAATGAGACTGGGTACCTACTTCAGAGGGTCTGAGACCTGCTGCTGCTGCTGCTAAGCCACTTCAGTCGTGTCCGACTCTGTGTGACCCCATAGACGGCAGCCCACCAGGCTCCCCCGTCCCTGGGATTCTCCAGGCAAGAACACTGGAGTGGGTTGCCATTTCCTTCTCCAATGCATGAAAGAGAAAAGTGAAAGTGAAGTCGCTCAGTCTGTCCGACTGTTAGCGACCCCATGGACTGCAGCCCACCAGGCTCCTCCGTCCATTGGATTTTCCAGGCAAGAGTACTGGGGTGGGGTGCCATTGCCTTCCCCGGGTCTGAGACCTAAATGTACCTAAATGTTCAATAACTGATCATCACTGCTGATACTGTTATACTAGACCCACAGTCAGCTATCTTTCTCTGTAAAGGGCCAGAGAGTAAAGATTTTGCACTTCACAAGACAAATGACCTGTGTCACAAAGACTCAACCCATGGCATGAAAAGAGCCATAGACAATATCTAAACAAATAGGCTTGGCTGTGGTCCAATAAATGCACATTTCCAAAAACAGGTGACAGGCCAGATTGACCGTCATTGTAGTGTCGTTGTAGCTGGTCAATCTCTGCAATAAATAGCCTGAGCAGTGTGAATTTACAAGTTTGTAGTAAGAACATCAACAGATTGCAAATACTTGTGAGCCTTCTAGGCAAAGCTTGTCTCTTCATTTCTTTCCAGTGTTAAACACGTGCAGTCTTTTCCTGGCAGTGACAGTATGCTTTCAGGGAGATCTGTGTTCTCAGAGTTTGTGTTTGCTGATAATATTTCTGTAACACATGTGAGTGATAGGAGTCTTCCCACAGATTTCCCCTCTGACTCCCTTTTCCCTGGGAACAGTGCACCTTCTCTGCCTGCCTCCAGGGCTAATCTGTGATGAGAAAATTTGGGATTTGGGAGACTGGAGCTTTACTTGTCTGCTTAGTAGAAACTTTAGTTATATGGTAAATCTATTTAGAATAAATGGTTTCCTAGAAAAGAAATAGATGATCAACTTGAAAAAAAAAACTTAGCCAAGTCTTGGGAAGAGGGCAAATTTTTATATATGTTAAGTATATGAAATGAGGTTAGGAGAAGGTGAATCTCCTTTAAAGAGACCATTAGTAGTTTTTTTAGGACTTACTATGTGTCAGGTATGTGGGAGGGGAACCCAGACGCCATGATTGCTGATTCATCCAGGACTGAGTGGACTGTAGTTACTTATAAGAAAGTTGAGGTGCTATTAGCAGAAAAGCGGGAAGGGATGTTAGAGGTTAAACACTATAGCCGATGTGGGCAAGCAGGACATGGCTCCCCACCGTAATCCTGTGAGCATCAGTTGTGCTGAAGAAAAAAGTTGTTGTGAAAAGCGCCTTGTCCATCACCTGGTACAAAACAGAGCTGGAATAAAAGGATGTGACATGTTTTCATGCTTCTCTATTGTAATTATGTATAGAACATAGTGCTCTCCACATCCTGCTGCAGAGCTGATGATATACTTGCTAGACACTGATGCGTGTCACCTTTTGACGCCACTGAGGACCCATGCTCTGTATGTCTTTCTGTTCTCCCATCCTTAGAGTTTTGGCCATGACTCTCCTCATGGTTTGCAACATGTCTGCCTCAGCATCAAGCATCATGTCTTCCTAAGACATCATCTCAGATGAGAATGAAGCAAGCAGGTGCAAAAAGGAGTCCATTGGATTTTCCAGGCAAGAGTACTGGGGTGGGGTGCCATTGCCTTCCCCGCTTACCTCTTAGCCTGGTCCTTATGAAATTAATTAGATATGTAAAAGTAACCCGAATAAATATTAGCATTCCTAAAAGATCTTTTCTGTAATACTTGTAATTTGAGAATAAAATGTCAGTGAACCAATTACAACTTCTGGGTATATATGCAAAAAAAAAAAAAAAAAAGAAGAAGAAGAAGAAAAAAAGAAACAGATCTTCAACTTTGTTTGTTTTCTTATTCCAAACTCTTTTTATGATATCTTTAACTTTATGAAGCTTTTTCCTCTCCATTCACTCCAGTGTGATGTTAATAAGCATTGAAATGTATTTTGTGAGCCGTGAATTCCATGGGATTGAGTACACTGCTATCCCTCTTTTGCTATGAATTTTTTTTTTACATAAGAAGTTAAATATGTTATTATTAAACTCAATTTTTCTGTGAGACTGTTGCTTCACTGTATAAAAATAGCAGCAGCAAGCACAGTATAGTGCAAAATTAACATAGTAATGTTCTTCATCAGACACTATACAACTAACAAACCATTCTCCATTTTTAGTGGGAAAATTGTCAAGTATTTTGACCCAAACTCAGGGATATCTATAAGGAAGTTACAATATTATATAGGGCTTAAGATAACAGTGTGATCCTTGAATTAACAATTTTTATAACTAGTTTTACCATAGGTCATTTCAGGAATTCTGAATATTATAAATGGAGCCTAGTCCAAAAATCACAGGGTGCTGTGAAAAAGATGCATAATGTTTTGAAATCTGTTCTTTGTTTGGAAACATGTATAGAAAACCACAACAATGTACAAGACATTCAATAAAGCTTATATGGAAATGCTGACAGAATCATTGGCATCAGGGCAATAAGATACTTACTAAAAGAGATGCCTATACTAGACAGGAAAAGTGATTGCTTCTTGCATGACGGAAAAAACTCAATAGAAAGAGTTCAGCACAATCAACTTGCCACCAGGTGGATGGATGATCTTCAGAAGAATGGTGCCATAGTAGAACACAGATCCGGCTTCTGCTTTTAGTAAGTTTGGCATTCTGCCAGGGCAGTAAAGCCGATCTTGATGTGGGCAACTCTTGTTGGTTGAGCTCATGTCTAACCTCAACTCTGCTACCATGGCCACATTGTACCTGGATTCATTGGATAAGCACCAAGAAGGCTGATGACAAAAGCTGGCTGATATCCAAAATAAGTCAACCATGTTGCCCACCTGGCAACTTACGGATCCCTCTGCAATGGAGAAATGTATATGAACTTTCACAAGGGCCACAAATCTCTGCACACTTGGTGCTCAGTCAGAAAAACCCAGCCACAGAGCCCTTCATCTCATCCTCTTATAAGCTTAGAGTAAGCTTTTCTTTCTAGTCCCTTACCAGTAAAACTAGCCAAGTCACGAGGCATTGCACATTATTTAGTATAAATTTTAAACTCTAATAATTTCTCCTTCCTCATGAAATGTACAACTGAATAGCCTGCTAAAATTACGCCTACAGAAATATTTTCCCTTATCATTATCCTTCAGGGGATGACATGAGAGGGGCTGAAGAGTAGAAACAGCCCATTTATGTCCAATTCCAGGGTTTCATACTGACACATGCAATATTTAACTGCTCTCAACTGTTTATAGTGAATAGTTCATGAGGTAGTAGCGTGGGAAAAGACGAGGGCAGCTCTGCACCAGCAGGTGTTGTGAGAGTCTGAGTCATCTGCTCAAAATTTATTTAAACCCTGCTTGTGTACAACCTCACCTGCATCTCAGAATGTAAAGCTGTTATTCATATCCAGGTTTGTGGAAGGAAACGGAGGCAGCTCTTTAGAGACTGCTTTGATCATATATCACTTGGGGTCCCAAATAAATCCTAAAATCATTAATAAGGCCCTAGGATGCTGCCAAAGGAGATTATTTATCATTAAGGGAACAAATTACGTTAAAACTCCTGTGTTGTGTGCTGTGATTCTCCTCTTAGGAGTTGAGTGCTACTTTGTACTCTCCAGAGACATGCAGGATACCACTGGCTATACTGTACTTATGGTCTACATGACAGGAAGCTTGCACTGTAGCCTGGATTTGGTACACAGCTTCTTTGATTTTTGACAATCCTAGGAACCTCTCAAGTTACTGGGTGAATTGTTTGAAGAAGCCCACCTAGATATGATACATTTTGCTTTCAAAATCTTGAAAGGCTTCCTTAACTAACCTTGTACTTATAATTGGTAACTAGTGCAAGATGCAGCCAATTATTTTCAAATTTAGAATGTAGCCCCTTCCTCCTAAAAGTATGGTTACTGTAGCCTGGATTTGGTACACAGCTTCTTTGATTTTTGACAATCCTAGGAACCTCTCAAGTTACTGGGTGAATTGTTTGAAGAAGCCCACCTAGATATGATACATTTTGCTTTCAAAATCTTGAAAGACTTCCTTAACTAACCTTGTACTTATAATTGGTAACTAGTGCAAGATGCAGCCAATTATTTTCAAATTTAGAATGTAGCCCCTTCCTCCTAAAAGTATGGTTTACCAAATGCAGCAACAGCAAGACCTAGAAGTTTGTGAATAATGCAATATTTCAGGTGCTTGTTGTTTAGTCACTCAGTTATGTCTGATGCTCTTGGACCCCGTGGACTGTAGTCTGCCATGCTCCTCTGTCCACGGGATTTCCCAGACAACAATACTGGTATGGGTTGCCATTCCCTCCTGCAGGGGATCTTCCCCATCCAGAGATTGAACCCCATGTCTCTTTCATGGCAGGTGGATTCTTTACCACTGAACCACCTGGAAAGCCATCTCAAGCCCTACTGCAACTGAATAGCCTGTACAACTGAATAGCCTGCTAAAATTATGCCTACAAAAGTATTTTCCCTTATCATTATCCTTCAGGGCATGACATGAGAGAGGCTGAAGAGTAGAAACCTATTGAGTCACAATATCCCAGTTAGCCAGAAAGAAAAACACCAATACAGTATACTAACACATATATATGGAATTCAGAAAGGTGGTAATGAGGACCCTGTATGCAAGC
>SJYX01021932.1:69238-94780 GCA_006410675.1 Oreotragus oreotragus
AGATACAGATGTGTAGAGCGGACTTATGGACTCTGAGGGAGAAGGAGAGGGAGAGGGAGAGGGTGGGATGATTTGGGAGAATAGCATTGAAATATGTATACTATCATGTAAGAAATGAATTGCCAGTCTATGTTCAATGCAGGATGCAGGATGCTTGGGGCTGGTGTATGGGGATGATCTGGAGGGATGATGTGGGGTGGGAGGTGGGAGGGGGGTTCATGTTTGGGAGTTCGTGTAAAAAAATAAATAAATACAAAAAAAAAATCCTCAGATGAGTTGTGTGCATGTACCTTTGGAATTAAGAAGCATTGCACTGGGCCATTAATTGGAATTCACTATTGTAAAAAATCCCTAAATTTTGAGGTTTTAAGTTTAACCCTTAGCATTTACATGTTTCTCTAAAATATCTCAGTTACTTACTTCCTCTACAACTACTTACCACATGAAAATATCATGACATCACTAATGAAATTGGCAGGAGTATTGTTTAACAGTTTACCTAGGTAATCACTAACTTCATGCATCATATTTTAACAGAACAGAACAGTTGACATAGTTCTAAATTATTATCATGATGATCTACTGCTCTGCCTTTCAGGGGATGTAAGCCACTTCTGGAAGTTCTTGCTAATATATACAGAAAGTGATATAATTGCCAAATCAATAGCCCATATTCATTCACTCCAAGGTAGCAAAATTGGAATAGTAGCTGCAACTGGATTCATCATTTCACTAACTTTAAGATGATCCACAGCCATCTTCCAGCTAACCTTCAATGCAGTAGATAACATCATTCTCAAATACTGAACACAGTACTGCTTTTATTTTGCTTCTCTCTTAGGAAGGGTCAGGGCCAGAGATTTTCAAATGACTCTAACAATAATGAAGACAAAACACTCAGTGCTGATGATTATACTCGTGTACAATCCCTCTTAGGAACTAGAGGAAAAGCAGAAGGTTGATGAATGAATGTAATGTACCTACCCTAAGCACAAAAAACTCTAAATCTTCATGGATCACCAGATGGTCATTGGACCAAATGCTGAAGTATGGACTGTTCAGTGTCAATACAGAAAGCCAGGTCTAACAATCTCCCTAAAACATGGATATTACATTCTCCCAGTGTAAAGTCAATTGATATCTTCTCAGGCCCTCTGAGGAAGACTTAAAGAAAGATTTACAGTATATATTAATGTTTATATATATTTAAAGTCAGATTCTTCTTTAACTGAAACTAGGATTTCTTAAAAAGAGCTTTGGACCTATGAATTTTGAAACTTTTGCAAGGCTTTAATTTTACTTTCAATTGCAATCATTCAAATGTGATACCTACTCTTCAACTTATATTGGTGAGTTATTGGCCAAGTTTTGTTTTACTACACTGAACAAGTGTTTCTCTACATCCTTGCATGATACAAATTAAAATCATGGAACACATTTATTTTATTCAGTATTCTCCCTAGAAAGAACATGTAATTCTTCTCTTACCTCCACTCATACAGGTGTCTGACCTGTGGTTACAAGCCTGGAGGCAATGAGGAGATGAAGTGTATATTGGGGAAGATGGGTGGTCCATTGGAAGGCAATAGTCTTAGGAGAGGTGCTCCAGAGTTTTCAAGCAGGGAAAGGCTAGTTTCCTTAGAAGTGGGGCGAGAGAGAAGAAAAGAAGCAAATTTCACTATTTTCACTGTGACTGCATTGTGTAATAACATTAGACTAGTTTAATTACAGCTTAAATGATTTTCTGGAATGAATAAGAATGTGTCAGAGAAATATATTTGTTTGTTTGTTTTTTCCTCTTTGGGAAGACATCTAAATTCAGACAGAATTTTTATGTATGCTTGTCACTTTCAAAATTTCTATATACAATAAAGATTAGTATGTCTGCAGAGGACTTCCCTGATGGTCCAGTGGCTAAGAATCTGCCTGCCAATGCAGGGGACACAAGTTTGATCCCTGATCCAGGAGAATTCCATATATCACAGAGCAGCTAAGCCTGTGCATTACAACTACTAACTCCATGCTCTAGAGCCTGAGAGTAGTAACTTCTGAGCCTGTGCACCACAGATACTGAAGTCTGTGCCCCCTAGAGTCTTTCCTCTGCAACAAGAAGCCACCACAATGAGAAGCTTGCACAGTGCAACTAGAGAGTAGCTCTCACTCGCTGCAACTAGAGAAAGCCTGTACACAGTAGTGAAGACCAAGCACAGCCAAGTATAAACAAAAAAATAAACAAAATTTATTTTTAAAATGTATCTGCAGAAATAGTAAATAGCTTGCTTGATATGCTGCTATATTAGCTATTCTTACTAAGAAGACAGAAGCTATATATTGAAATCTTTCTCTTACAAATGTGCTTCATTTTATTTTCAGGAATAAGTAAGATGTTTATTTTCTTTATCAAATAAGTATATTATAATTGGCCCATTACCTGCAATAGCCATAAGACTAAACTTCAGTTCAGTTCAGTTGCTCAGTTGTGTCGGACTCTTTGTGACCCCATGAATCACATTATGCCTGGCCTCCCTGTCCATCTTCATCTCCCGAAGTTCACTCAAACTCATGTCCATTGAGTTGGTGATGCCATCCAGCCAGCTCATCCTTGGTCATCCCCTTTTCCTCCTGCCCTCAATCCCTCCCAGCATCAGAGTCTTTTCCAATGAGTCAACTCTTCCCATGAGGTGGCCAAAGTACTGGGGTTTCAGCTTTAGCATCATTCCTTCCAAAGAACACCCAGGGCTGATCTCCTTCAGAATGGACTGGTTGGATCTCCTTACAGTCCAAGGGACTCTCAAGAGTCTTCTCCAACACCACAGTTCAAAAGCATCAATTCTTCGGCACTCAGCCTTCTTCACAGTCCAACTCTCACATCCATACATGACTACTGGAAAAACCATAGCCTTGACTACATGGAGCTTCGTTGGCAAAGTAATGTCTCTGCTTTTCAATATGCTATCTAGGTTGGTCATAACTTTTCTTCCAAGGAGTAAGCATCTTTTATTTAATGGCTGCAGTCACCATCTGCAGTGATTTTGGAGCCCCAAAAAATAAAGTCTCACACTTTATTTCCACTGTTTCCCCATCTATTTCCCATGAAGTGATGGGACCGGATGCCATGATCTTCGTTTTCTGAATGTTGAGCTTTAAGCCAACTTTTTCACTCTCCTCTTTCACTTTCATCAAGAGGCTTTTTAGTTCCTCTTCACTTTCTGCCATAAGGGTGGTGTCATCTGCATATCTGAGGTTATTGATATTTCTCCCGGCAATCTTGATTCCAGCTTGTGCTTCTTCCAGCCCAGCGTTTCTCATGATGTACTCTGCATATAAGTTAAATAAGCAGGGTGACAATATACAGCCTTGATGTACTCCTTTTCCTATTTGGAACCAGTCTGTTATTCTATGTCCAGTTCTAACTGTTGCTTCCTGACCTGCATATAGGTTTCTCACGAGGCAGATCAGGTGGTCTGGTATCCCATTTCTTTCAGAATTTTCCACAGTTTATTGTGATCCACACAGTCAAAGGCTTTGGCATAGTCAATAAAGCAGAAATAGATGTTTTTCTGGAACTCTCTTGCTTTATCCATGATCATGTTAAAATAAATATTTTCTCAATAAGATCCCTCTACATAAAGTAAACTGGAAAATTATGGGCAATCTTATACTCAAATTTATCAATATTATTAACATTTAACATGAGAGATTTCTATAAAATAATTGTAGCATCTTACATGTCTATTTCCACGTCTTTTCTGACAATTATGTAGATAAGCAAAAAAAAGCAAATAAGTAAGGCAAATAAGGCTATGTAATACCCTTGGCTACAACATAAAGAGTAATAAAACAAGCTTAAAACTCTCAATTTACATACAAAGTTTGCAAGTAAATGCCTGAAATCATCAGCATCATTTGAAAGTTCAGTGGAAGTTGAGTGAAAACCAGAATTGGGTACAAAGTTAGGAAACACAAAATCATTGCCAGAAAGCAAGGCACTAACCTAACTGAAGAAAGTCTCATTTGAGCACTACCGTGACAGAAATCAAATGGAAAGAGTTTTATTTTTTATTTTATTTTATTTAATTTTTGATGTAGGTATCACACAATACAATATTGTAAAGTCATTAGCATCCAATTAAAATAAATAAATTTAAATTGGAAAGAGTTTTACAATGTACAGAAACAGAGGAAGAGCCTTGGGAAGTCACTGCTTTTGAGGCAGGAAGAAAGACGGCAGGGTGTAACTGTTAAAAGAATGAAACACCTACCCTTTAAGTAGAACAGAATGCAAAACTGCTTAGAACTAGCTAGGCTCAAGATGGTGGAAGAGTCAACTCCCAGTAGTCCTTGAGCTTTATTATGCATTCATTGTAATATATTAGCATATGCTAAATGATGCACCCACAGATGCCACGACCATAAAAGGCCAAAAAGTAGAAAGTGGAAATCCCCACCACTTAACCAAAATAGTTGGAATAATCCTCCAGTTGTTAGCCTATGAAATTACCCAGTCCGTAAAAACTGACAACCCTGAACCCCATGGCCTTTTGCTTTCTGAGAAGATCCACTCTCTTGAGTGTGTATCTCTAAATAAACCTGCTTTTGCTTTACTGTGGCTGCGGGTGAATTATTTCCTGTGCAAAGTCAGGATCCTCACTTGGTGACCACCCCAGGGACACATCTGAGAACTAGGATAGGACCATCCTCTCACACCCTATTTTCTTGAAACACTTCTACTTTGAGAGAGGCTCCTCTTTCTGAGGAGCACCTTTTCAAGACTTGGTATTGGTAAAAGATAAAACACAAATGTTCATTAAAGTCCAGGAAAAAGCAGTCCTGGGCATTACTTATAGTCATGCTTAGATCTGTCATTTATTTGTTTTTGGCTGTGCTGAGACTTTGCTGCTGCTTGGACTTTCTCTAGTTGCAGTGAGCGGGAGCTAGTTTGTGGTGTGTGGACTTTTCATTGTGGTGGTTTCTCTTGTTGAAGATGACACGCTGTAAGGCAAGTGGGCTTCAGCGGTGGCAGCACATGGGCTCAGTAGTTGTGGCTCCTGGGCTCAAGAGCACAGGCCCAATAGTTGTGGCGCATAGGCTTAGTTACTCCAGGGTATGTGGGATCGTCTCCGATCAGGGCTTGAACCATGTCTCTTGCATTGGCAGGCAGATTCTTTACCACTGAGCCACCTGGGAAGCCCCTAGATTTGTCATTTCATAAGTAATGAGTCAATTTACCTTTCTTGATCTTCAAGGTGATCATCTCTAACTGCCTGTTAAAGTTTAACTTTTATTTAGTCATGGAAAAGTAATTTCTTAGACTTTTTCCAAGTAAACTAGAAGAGGCCACCAAACTAAGAACAATAAAGGTCCATTAACCACCAAAAAATAAGAAAGAAAAGAAACAAAAAGAGAATCTTAAAATCAAGAAGGACCCCCAAAGCCTTTACATTTTGCACGTTTTATCCGTAAATTAAAAAAAAAAAAAGTACTTTGAAACTTTGAAATATAGAAATCCTTCTAAACCCCCAAGCCTTTTACACAGAGACAAGTGTTTTGATGACCTAGGAAAACTCTGATATTTCAAAATAAGCAGGAAAAAAAATCAGGCATTATCCATATAATTCTAGTTTTAAATGAAATTTTAAGTTAAAATAATTCAGTTAATGAAGTAATCCTCCTCAAAAACCTAATACTGATCATGAATTAAATGTTACTAAAAATTAGCATTTGTAGATAGAGAATAATTCTAATCTGAAATTAAAATTTATAGACAAATGAACAAAAACTTGGGATTGATGAATAAATTTATTAAATTTAAAAAATTGAAGAAAAAGACAAAAGTTCTTTCAGAAATTAAAACTAAATACAACAAGAGGGTAGGATGAATTGTGAGACTGACATATATATATATATATATATATATAATGGGCTTCTCTGATAGCTCAGATGGTAAAGGATCTATCTGCAATGTGGGAGACCCAGGTTCAATTACTGTGTCAGGAAGATTCCCTTGAGAAAGAAATGGCTACTCATTCCAATATTCTTGCCTGGAGAAGTCCATGAACAAAGGAAGCTGATGGGCTAAAGTCCATGGGGTCACAGAATCAGGCACGACTTAGCAACTAACACTTTTATATGTATAAAACAGATACCTAGTGAGAATCTAGGTTTAGCACTGGGAACTCTAATCAATGATCTGTGATGATCTAAATGGGAAGGAAATCTAAAAAAGGGTGGATAAATGTATACGTATAACCAATTTACTTTCCTGTACAGCAGAAACTGACACAACATTATAAAGCAACTATACTCCAATAAAAATTTCCAAAAATTAATACAAGAAGTTCAAGATAATTAGATACAACTGCAAATATACCCTCGTAGCTCAGTTGGTAAAGAGTCTGACTGCAATGCAGGAGACCTGGGTTTTATCCTTGGGTCCAGAAGATCCCCTAGATAAGTAAATGGCAACCCACTCCAGTATTCTTGCCTGGAGAATCCCATGGACAGAGGAACCTGGCAGGGTACAGTCTATGGGATTGCAAGTGTCGGACACTACTGAGTGGCTAAGCACATTAAGCACACAGCAAATATACAAAAAGTAGAGAGTTTTACAAAAACAAAATAAATAGGTAAATATTATCTGTGAGAAAATCGTTGAGAATGCAGATATTCATCATCTATATAATTAGCACTCCTAGAAAGAAAGCTAAATAATGTTTGAAAACTATCTTTTCTCTCTCCCTTGATAAGAGCATATATTGAGAGATTTTTTTTTCTTTTCAATATAAAGATATATATTTCCTTTTCCTTACACCCAGGCAAATTAATAGCATTCGTTTGTAATTTAAACAATATTAATCTGAGGTAAACATTTTCATAAAGAACAGATAGTAACAACAATGGAACAACACTTTCAAGAGAGTGATTAGAAGAATGTGTGAGCTGTGATTTTATATTCAGTCAAGGGGCTTTTCAAAAATCAATACTAAATACAAAAATCATTATTTAATCATGGGACAACTCAGGAGTAACAAATGAGCAATTCCTGGGGAATCTATGAGAGAATAAGCTTTATCCAAGCAAGAGCTGACTGAAGAATTTTTGGCAAATAATTTGTGATAAACTTTGAATACATAATCTTGCAAATGTAAGAGTAAAGCAAAGTTTAGGACAAGTAATAATAACATAGTAAACTGTGTATGTTCTGTGGTATCAAATAACACAACTAACACAAATAGAAGGAGAAAGTGGAAAGGAAAAACTCTCCAACTCACTGCTACACAAGTAATAAATGGACGTAGATAATTACATTTTAAATGAGAAAAACAGTTATATTGAAATAAATTCACACGTGGATGGAGAGAAAAACAGTTATATTGAAATAAATTCACACGTGGATGGAAGAGAGGCTCTCTTCTTGTGAAGAGAAGTGTCAATTGAAGCTCCACCGTCATTTGCATGTGTATAAACAAGAATTATTTTGTATTGCTATTGGTTATCTACAACTCACACCATTGTAAAATAGCTCAAAGGCAACTGACAAATCAGAGAGGTCCAAAACAATGATTAATACATTTTTCATTAGAGCTGCCCGGTTACTTTTTTGTTTATTCTGCCTTAACAGTATTTCCTCTTTGTTAAAAATCAAAATAATTCCAAACAAATATTATTCTTGATTGCAAAATAAATAAGGCTTTATTATGCATGTACTGCATATTTAAATAGATGAAGCAAGAGCATTAATTTGCCTGTGTGCCTTATATTTGCTATGCTGAATGTTTTCATAAGGGCTCTCATGTTTGACTTTTAAAAACCTCTATTTGCTTTCACAAAACTAGGAAGCCAAGCTCAATAGACTTCAGATTTCACCTACAGAGTTTGTAATTTGTGTAAATCTCTCCTTTCTTGAAATCTCAAAAATGTTCTTAAGATCCTTACTTGCCAGGAAGTAATCTCTCTTACCATCTACAAGGCTGAGAATCTTTAATTTGCATATGCACGTTCTTTGCCATCTGAGCTACCAGGGAAGCCCTTTATTGGATATGTCTTTTGCAAATATTTTCTCCCAGTGTGACTTTTCTCATGCTCTTGACAAAGTCTTGCAGGGGAAAAAAATAATAATTTTAATGATATCCACCTTATCAATTGGTGAATGAAATTGGCTACCCACTCCAGTATTCTTGCCTGAGAAATTTGTTGAAATCCCACATGACCTCCAATGGCTTCTCCCCATACTTTTTTTTAGGAGGTGGGAGTACCAGTCCTTGCTAAACATAATCTCTATGCATCCCATTTAACGGGTTTCCCAGGTGGTTGAGTGGTTCAGTCCTGGGTTGGGAAAATCTGCTGCAGGAGAATATGGCAACCCATTCCAGTATTCTTGTCTCAGAAATACCATGGACAGAGCAGCTTGATGGGCTGTAGTGCCTGGGGTCACAAAGAATTAGATACTACTGAGCAGCAGCAGCTTATCAATTATTTTACTTTATGATTTACATTTTTGGTAAAAAAAGATGACCATACCCAGATTATGTAGGTTACATTCCAGTATTCTTGTCTCAGAAATACCATGGACAGAGCAGCTTGATGGGCTGTAGTGCCTGGGGTCACAAAGAATTAGATACTACTGAGCAGCAGCAGCTTATCAATTATTTTACTTTATGATTTACATTTTTGGTAAAAAAAGATGACCATACCCAGATTATGTAGGTTTTCTCTTAACTTCTAGGAGTATTATAGTTTTGCATTTACATTTAGATCTATGATCCAACTTGAGCTAATTTGGGGGAAGGATGCAAGGTCTGTGCCTAGATTTATTTATTTTGGGGGCTGTTGATGTCCATTTGTTTTAGCATCATTTGTGCATGAGATTTTGTTCCACTGCATTGCCTGTGCTCCTTTGTCAAAGATCAGCTGACAATATTTTCGGCATATTTTTGCTTTCTCTCTTCTGTTCCATATCTATTTGTCTTTCTTTTCATCAGTACCAAACTATTTTGATTACTTCAGCTTTATTGTAAGTCTTGAAGTCAAGCAGTTTCTGTCTTCCAACTTTGTTATTCTCCTTCAATATTGTGTTGTTCTTTCTGGATCTTCCTCCTCTCTCTATAAAATTTAGAATCGGTTTATCAATATTGGTAAATTAACTTTCTGGGATCCTGTTAAGGATTTCATTAAATTTATAGATAACATTTGGAAAAATGGAAATTTTGACAATAATTAGTCTTCCTGTCCATGGACATAGAGTATCTATTTGTTTTTAAATTTTGCTCATCAGAATTCTGCAGTTTTTCCACTATAAATTTTAAACATATTTTGTTAGATGTATATATAATTATTTATTCTTTTATTTTTGGTGCTAGTATAAATGACACTCTGTCATTTTAAATCCAGATTCCACTTGTTCATTTCTGTTATGTAAGGAAAACAACTGACTTTTGTATATTATATTAACTTTGTATCCTTCAGCCTTGCTACAATTGCTTAACAGTGATTTTTTTTTAAGAATTCTTTTGGATATTCTATATAGATGATCTTGGTCTTGCCACCTATGAACAGAAAACAATTTTATTTCTCCTTTCCCACTCTGTGTACCTTTTGTTTCTCTTCCTTGAATTATTGCATTTGCAAAAAAAAAAAGAACACCTAGCATGATGTTCATCTAGGAATGAAAGGAAACATCCTTGTCTTGTACCTATCTTAGTGGAAAGCTTCAAGTTTCTCACCATTAAACATGATGCTAGCTGTAGGGTTTGTCTGCTGCTGCTGCTGCTAAGTCGCTTCAGTCGTGTCTGACTCTGTGCAACCCCATAGACGGCAGCCCACCAGGCTCCGCCATCCCTGGGATTCTCCAGGCAAGAACACTGGAGTGGGTGGCCATTTCCTTCTCCAATGCTTGAAACTGAAAAATGAAAGTGAAGTCGTTCAGTAAGTGTCCAACTTTTCATGACCCCACGGACTGCAGCCTCAGTTCAGTTCAGTTCAGTAGCTCAGTCGTGTCCGACTCTTTGCGACCCCATGAATCGCAGCACACCAGGCCTCCCTGTCCACCACCATCTCCCGGAGTTCACTCAGATTCACTTCCATCAAGTCAGTGATGCCATCTAGTCATCTCATCCTCGGTCGTCCCCTTCTCCTCCTGCCCCCAGCCCCTTCCAGCATCACAGTCTTTTCCAATGAGTCCACTCTTCTCATGAGGTGGCCAAAGTACTTGAATTTCAGCTTTAGCACCATTCCTTCCAAAGAAATCCCAGGACTGATCTCCTTTAGGATGAACTGGTTGGATCTCCTTACAGTCCAAGGGACTCTCAAGAGTATTCTCCAACACCAGAGTTCAAAGGCATCATAGTCATATATAAATTGTAAATGTTTCATTTCAGTTTTCAAAAGCAAGATCTATTAAATAGTGATGGGTGAGAGATAGCTTAAAAAGAAAGAGAAAGAACTTTCTTATATATTCAGAATATAGAATATTAAAACAAAGCCAAAGCTATTCCAAATAAATTGCATAATCAAATTTCCTTCATCAGTTCATTAGACAATGTGACTGATTCTTAGTTCTTGGGTTAACACTAACTCTAAAGAGAGCTGGAAATCTTGACAGCATAGTGGTATGATCTGAATGCTGTCTAAGCAGTTACATCAGGAGTGTATATCCAGAATCTATTCTTTGAAATGCCTTGGTTTAAGGTAACTGATAGGGTCCTTTCACAGGGCTTTGACATGGTCTCTCTTTGAGGAAGAAAGAAACTCTGATCTGTAGTTGATTGCAGGGCCTTTAGTCAGCATCAGCGTAAGATAAAATCCATGTGTAAATGGTAGATGTTAAACAGTCATTGCTAATTAATCACTGATAATTTTTTTGTGAACACTATGAAAAATCTTCACAACAAAAATAATGCAAACGATAAGGAAATCAGTGTTTCTGTAGCATGCAAAATAAGGTAAAATAGTGATTTCCTCAAAATTTGACAAGATATCATTAAGGGCAATGTTTAAATGTATTTTCAAAGTCAATGAATATTTCAATGGAGAGGAAAATTGTTGACATATAATGTAAAATAATAACACTATGAAAAATCTTCACAACAAAAATAATGCAAACGATAAGGAAATCAGTGTTTCTGTAGCATGCAAAATAAGGTAAAATAGTGATTTCCTCAAAATTTGACAAGATATCATTAAGGGCAATGTTTAAATGTATTTTCAAAGTCAATGAATATTTCAATGGAGAGGAAAATTGTTGACATATAATGTAAAATAATCCTGAAGCATTAAAAACATAAAATATCAAGAACATAACAAAAAAAAAAAAGAGAGAGAGAGAGAGAATACACCAAGAAAATATCAAAAGTAATTCAGTAAGTCTGGATAAGAACCCAAAGATCTGAATTTTTATAAAATATTATAGATAATTTAGATCTGCATTCTTAATGAAAAAGAACTAGCTTAGAAAAGACTAAATTTAAATTTAAAAATAAGGTTGAGATCAAGATATCATTTTTAAGAACAACTGATATTATGTCTGGTAACATTTGACTCATTCTCTAAAATCAAGCAACCAACCACCAGGACTACTAAACAGAAAGATTTTGAACACTGATAGTTTCTGAGAAATTCCCTGTTTTGTTAATAATAGTGAGGTGAGGTGAGGTGAAGTCTCTCAGTCGTGTCCGACTCTTTGCGACCCGTGGACGGTAGCCCACCAGGCTCTTCCGTTCATGGGATTCTCCAGGCAAGAATACTGGAGTGGGTTGCCATGGTGTGATATGTTATCCTACTTGCACACCTATAGCTGGAGAAAAAAGTTATTTATTGATTCAGGCAGATCAACAGCCTAGTGACACAATGGCCTCAATCTCCCACCCCTTAGTTCCAAAGATCATGTATGAGAGGATTACAGGATGAAGAAGAGGGACTGAAAACCTCCTCTCTATTTTTATACAGAAGAGAGATTACTGCCCCTCCAGGGAGCAGTGATAGAGTCTGCTTGCCAATGCAGGAGACAGAGGGGTCAGGGACTCAATTCCTGGGTGGCGAAGATCCCCTGGAGGGGAAAATGGCTACCCACTCCAGTATTCTTGGTAGGATAATCCCATGGACAGAGGAACCTGGCAGGCTGCAATCCATGAGGTTGCAAAGAGCTAAACGCAACTCAGGTCTAGGGCAAACACTACTTCCAAAAGGAGATGGAGAAAAACCAAACCAAACCAAACCAAACCAATCAAAAAAAAACAAAAAAAAAACAGAGCTATTACTGTTTGATGCTTGAAGAAAAGGATTTTCACCCTAATCTTTTAAAGATATGCAAATAAATCTTTCTAAGATCCAGGTAAATAAGACTATAACAAGATTTTCCAAGTTGCAGATTCCTAATTCTGAGCTTCATCCCTTCTGAGATGTAAGTATCTATGTGTTTCAGTCGTTCTTGGCCCTTAACTTAAGACCTAGTACAAGCTGTCATCACAGGACTGTCTAGGGGATATAACAGAAGTTTATTATCTTTTCCTATCAGAGCATAGACAGATCATAAATGACAGATCATAGACAGAGCATAAAAGACTAATCAGAGATTAACGACTAAAAATCTAATCTCTCATGGTATATGAACATGAAAAGATTTCTGGGAGAAGTGAAAGCAAGCATTCTCTAGCTTCATATCATACACATTTCATGTTTCAAGAGTCTAGTGTACTTTTAGGAGCACCAAGAAGTACAGGGAAATGGTATACTCCCACATTCTCGTAAAAGGCAGTTTGTAAGAATAATGTTACTTATTTGATCAGTAAACCTGTATACATTTAGTAAAACCACATCCAACTAGAATAATCATATTAAGTAGAATAAAAAGTGTTTTTACCTTAAATTAATTAATTATAGAAGGCATAGTTATTTTTATTAAGCCAGAGTTAGTAAATTTTTTGATCAGTTTTACCCAATTTGGGGCCTCCCTGGTAGTTCAGCTAGTGAAGAATCTGCCTGCAATGCAGAACACCCTGGTTTGAGTTCTGGGTTGGGAAGATGAATTTGCAGTCCTTAAGGTTTCTGGGTTAGTTTATATAAAAATTCTTTCTTTATCTTTTAACTATAGTGTATTTTTATGCTATAAAAGTAGAATTTCATTATCTGCGAATTTAGAAGTGTAATGCTTATATGAGTGCTTATTTTTCTTGGTAAGTCCATTAGAACAGCTCTCCTTTACTTTAAGAGAACATATAGGCTAGCTCCTTAATACTTTCCAGACATAAGAAAATATTACATATTTACACTATGAGATGCTAAAATCTTTCTGAATTACAGAGACGCTTACAGACAAAAAGATAAACATATAGTTGTAATTTTATACTTTCAGCCTTGAGTCAATAGCAAGCACAAAAACACAGATGTTCACCAATTAAGATATGAAAAAAATGTTCATTTTTATTTTTTGTTGTTGTTTAGTTGCTAAGTCATGTCTGACTCTTTTGCAACCCCATGGACTGTAGCCCACAGTAATCAAAATTTTTGATGGATCTGAACTCAAACTAGACATGTTTGAGTCTATTAACCCAACAAAAAGGGCTAATAAGCCAATTCTCTCCCACTTCTATCAAGCACATAATAGACCTCTATAAACCATTAACACATTTTTACACAAATCATAAAATGAGAAAGCTATAGACCCAGATTCCTAATCACTGCTTGTGCCTTACTGACCATAAAAAAGAGAGAGAGAGAGAATACATGGTAAAGAAAATGGAAATTGGAGAAACAACAAAATTCTGTCACTATTTGGATTCACCTCGAGGAGTCAAGTTGTCTCAGTTTAGTAGCCCATAGGAGGTAATCTAGTTCTAGCAGGTGAATGAATCCACTGGGCATCTCAGTGGCAGACTTCTAAAATTTTTAAAAAAATATATTTCCAAAAAAAAATATTATGACTCTCATACAGATATAGACGATGAACTCTTATTAAAAATGTATTTAACTCAGTATTAAAGAAACAGCCAGGGAGCTTTTGCAGTCAGTTAAAAAGAGAATTCAAAGAAACATAACTTTATTTTGAGTAAAGAATATTGATTTGAATTTACAAATGGACTAAAAACTGGCTTTTTTCAAGAATAGAAGGGAAGGAGGTAGAGAAAATCAACTGAATCTCCATTGAACAAAACTCATTTGCATTTTCAAAGATCAGAATTATTTTGCATAACTTTCAGTTACCTACAGATTACAAGTTGTAAATTAAAGGCAATCAAAGTCTAGAATCAGTTAATCGAAAAGGAGGGCCTTGAATCAGTTCATAGTATTCTATTTGAGACACTCAGCAATCTTTTTTGCCAATGTCTTTATGGGGTACATAACTAAATAAAAATTGTGCTCTTGTATGCATCTAGCAATACTGTTGAACAGCTTAATATCAATTTGATTCTTAAAAATTTTAAATGATACACTTTTGTTTCTAGAGAGTTTAGTCTACTCTTTTATTTTGTATTATTAATATTTTAAAGAGTGTACTCCTTGTATTTGTTATTCTTAGAGAGTTCATTACAGTGGGTCTAGTTGTAAGGTTTTGCTTCTCTCTCAGCTATTTCTGGCTGATATGAATGGCTAAAAGATACATTTAGCCAACATGTTCTCACAGACTAATTTTTTTACTTCCTAAAATCCATGCACCCCAGTCAATTCTACAATTTCCCTATGGTAACTAGGGGCAAGAAAGCAGTATCCTTCAAGTGCTGACACTACTAACACTAACTATAAAGCTGGAAATAAAGCTTGTTATTCAAGTGGACAAATGTGCAGGAGTTTGTGAAATGAAATCAGGAAAGGAAAGTCTTTTGTACTTAATGGAAAATAGCTTCTGAGATTGATCTCATTTTCTGTTTAAGATTCATCGTACCAAATAGTAAAAATCATTATGTATGATACTGAAGGTAAATATTTTAAATCTATTTTGGCATTGACTTTCAATAATAATACTTGAGAGCTATCTATAAAGGGAAGTACTTTTCTCTTAAGGCATAGACATAATGATGCTGAAATGTCACATGTAAAAGAAAAAGTTAATATTACCTGAATCATTTATAATATTAATATTCAAATACACCACAAACTGCAAGATCTGAGCTGAAATGTAAAACTTGTTATTACAAAATGCCTTACTTTAGTGCTCCTAAAGCATCTATATTACAAGATTTTGACAGCAGACTGCCTGTCTTGAACCTTTGAAAGCATATAAATTGGGAGAACTTAATAAATTACATAGGCTTCGTTCCTCTGTTTATTATTGTTGTTTAGTTATTAAGTTGTGTCCCTTCTTTTGGGACACCATGGGCTGTAGCTCACCAGGCTCCTCTGTCCATGGGATTTCCCAGTCAAGAATACTGGAGTGTGTTGCCTTTTCCTTCCCCAGGGGATCTTCCTGACCCAGACAATGAACCTGAGTCTCCTGCATTGCAGTTGGATTCTTTAGCACTGAGCCACCAGAGAAGCCCATTCCTCTGTTTATTTACTGTAAATTAAATGTGAAATGAATAGGATCTAATTCATAGAGTGATGGTGAGGGTTAAAATGATTTCACATATGAAAAAACTGTTTCCAAAAGGTCTAGCATGTAATAGAATGTTATAAACATGTGACTACTGTATTCTTATTATTCTATGATTCCAGTGCACAGCATAATTATATGTTCAAATATGCAAATTTTATGTAATTAGGCATTATAGAGCAAAAACAATAAATTTAGGGAAAGCTTATAGGTATAGCATTGAAAATCTGCTCCTAGATGTAGACGTTTCCAACACAGAAAATCTTGGAAATAAAGAATTATAAGACAGTAATGTTCACAGAACTGTAAGGATGTTAGTTATTTGGGAGGAGGAAGCTATATTATTCAATATATTTTAAATAAAAGTCATAAAAAAGAATAAAACCTTCATTATAACTGTGTTTTAATATTGGCATATTTTGTTTAAGTTGAAATAAAAGCTATTTAAAACTTTAAAAGTGTGAAATTACCCTTGCCCTTTGAAGTGGTAGTTTAATGTAAATGTAAGAATTAAAAGGTGACTAACCATGTATTACTTTTTCATATTTGTCAGCTTAATCCAGTTGGGTAGTTTAGAAATTCTGTCACAGATGTCTGAAACTGTTAAAATTAGCATGTTTTATCTGCAGAATGCAGAATGTTCATTTACATAAAATTGGTTCATTTCTAACACAATGTAGCTATAAAAGTATGTTTTTATAAAATATATTTAAAGTAGTTGAAACACTTTCTGGGAAAATTATTTGAGGAGAAAATGCATAGAATTTCTGATATATTCACTACGATTTATCCCAGCAGGGCCAAATTCACACTCTTACTAGTTTATGATAGTTATTGAACCCTGTTTTAAAGGAAAGATTACTATTATCATGAAAACAGGGTGAAGTATTAAGATTTATCAGCAGTGTAAGTAATTGGGTTAGGATTTTTTTTATGAATACTTCTCTATCTATCCATTTTCTAGAATATCCATTTCAAAAAGCATCATGAACTATTATTTTGTGAAACAACTTTTAAGTATTTTGAGCAATGAGGCAGTCAGTCATATGAAAAGTAAGTAAATAATTTTGTAAACTTATCTCTTTTTAGTAAAAACGAAATTAAAATAAAACTGTTCAAGAAGTAGAAATATGTAATAAATACATACCAATCAGAGAGCGAGAGAGAGAAAAGGAGGGAGAGATTGGGGGGGGAGGGAAAAAGCTAAGAGAAAAGTGAAATTAATTTCAGCTTAAACAATTTTTAAGTGGAAATGTTTTAACAATCTATATTGAGTTTATGCAGGAAAATCTTCAGATATTATGTTCACAATTGGTTTGATTTTACTTCGAAAAACCAAAAATTAGTACCAGAGTAAAATAAATACATAAATTTATCTCTGTACTAATGCTGATTTATATTCCAAGCAGAGGATTTTCTGCTTTCAATCCATTTTCTTTTAAGACTCTATTTGAGTATTAAACTGCCATATAGACCCCATAGTAATCCGTGCCATGCAGTCATGCCATGTAGTAATCCTATTTGCCTGTGAGCCTGTTGAGGCACAGTCTTATTAATAATAAATTGTACATGTGCCACAGCCACATTTGATTAGCTCATGGAAGGACACTTGACCCAAGGGCAGCCAGCCCATAAAGCATGAAATCACCACTAAAGAGAAATCTGGTTTGAATAGCTTTGAAAGAACAGTGAGCAGCAGGGCCATTTTGAATATTACTCTTAAAAATTTGAATGGGTACTATTGCAGATTTCATAGTGAAGATTAAACCGCAGAAGTCACGAAGCAGAAAACACATGAGGAACAGGTAGTATCCAAAGTACTGACTCAATCAGATTTCAAGAAGCAGAAGCAATCAGGTAAAGAAAGCACACAGCAAAAGGTGGCCATTTTAGTAGTCAGAAAAGAAGTGCACAGAGATAAGCTATATATGAGAAGTGGTGAAGTAATGCTAACATTAGAGACTATTGCAGAAAATCATAAACTTCATGTCTGAAGCCTCTGCTTGCTCGTTATTCTCCAGTCCTGCTTTGTCCTCTTTCAGCCCACCTACCTTCATTAAAATGCAATGTATTTTACTAACATGTATATTCTTCAATCCTTATATTGGAATATAAGTCCCATGAAGGCAAATTTGTGGGTTGGTTGTTTTCACAAATTCCAGAATATGTCTAGGATATAGTAAATGCTCAATAAATAATATAAAGATATAAAGTAGAGGAATGAATAGCATTCTGATGTTAATAATTCTAAATCTAACTTGGTTTGCATTTGTTTTTAATTGTAGGGGTTATATTTTTAAGGATGTTTCTAAATCACATTAAATAATTCTGTGTGACTTCTTAATTACACACACACTACTGTCTGGACTATTTCCATTTCCCCAGAGGATATTATTTCAAAAATTATTTTATGATTTTTCTTGTTTATCCTCACTTACCTAAATAATACTAAATGGCAGTTTTAGATCCTTCCTTTTTTGGCTTTGCACCTTTAGGTATTATTTACTGATTTTAACTGTGGACACTGTTTTTACCACTATCTTTTTATTTAGTTTGCTTCTTTCTGTGGCATAAATATTTTTCAATTTAAATTTCTAGTAAACTTTTAATAAATTTCTGATGCAATTTTCCCCCAGGAGTTGTTTTTATTCTCTGAATATTTGTTTAAAAATCATCTGGTTCAAACTATGGAGAAATAATAAGCCTATTATGAATAAAAGTAAAATAACTACAAACCACCGGTTTTCAAGCTGTATCCTGGCTCTGATGGGGATAGGAATCNCAATTTTCCCCCAGGAGTTGTTTTTATTCTCTGAATATTTGTTTAAAAATCATCTGGTTCAAACTATGGAGAAATAATAAGCAGATTATGAATAAAAGTAAAATAACTACAAACCACCGGTTTTCAAGCTGTATCCTGGCTCTGATGGGGATAGGAATCTGGTATTCTCTTTCACAGACTTGCCTCCTTCATCAGTGTTCCATGATGCTTTCGAGGTCTCTAGGTGACCTTCCTTGGGTTTCAAAAGAAAAGATTCTGAGAAATGATATAAACGTATTCAAATAACTTTTTGCAAGATATTTAAAGAAAACACATTTCTTATGGAATAAACATAATGTTCTTTTGGAAAATTAATATAGCTATCAAAACAAATAATTCAGATTTAAGAATATGGCTTATTTTTTGAAGTGAAAGCAAAAGTCACTCAGTCGTGTTCGACTCTTTATGACCTCGTGCTGTATAATCCATGGAATTATCCAGGCCAAAATACTGGACTGGGTAGCCTTTCCCTTTTCCAGTGGATCTTCTCAACTCAGGAATCAAACTGGGGTCTCCTGCATTGCCGGCAGATTCTTTGCTAACTGAGCCAAAATGGAAGCCTAAGAATACTGGAGTGGGTAGCCTATCCCTTCTCCAGTGGATCTTCCCAACCCAGGAGTCAAACCCGGGTCTGCTTCAGTACAGGTGGATTCTTTACCAACTGAGCTATCAGGGAAACCCCCAAACATAAATTAAAAGATATGCATGACAGTAATACTGTGATTAAAATTAATTTTATAAGGATAGTAAAACTGTAATAAAATGACAAAGTTTTTAGATTCATTTCTAAGCAGGATATTGGATTTCTGTAATTGTTCATGGCTTCTCATATGCAAGCATCTTCACACTCATGATTTTTTTTTTCCCACTATTTTCTCCAAATTTTCAAATCCCAGCTTGCAAGTCCTGACCTTTTGTAGTAAAAAAGAAGATTTGAGGAAAGATTTGAATTTATGTATGTGGAAATAATAAAAGAATACTTACATGTAAGTGGGAAGATTTCAGTTTCAAGCCCTATAAACTCATCCCACTTATCCAAACATATTTCATGAATTATCCCTTGTCATAAACCATTAATAAAGACAGATCTGGGGGAAGATGCTCTTCCTTCTCTTATATTCTTTTAAAAGGCATTCTTGGGCAGAGGTTTTTAATTTGCTTCCCAATAGGCCCTTTTCTGTGATTTGTTTAACCCTTATTTGTTGGCCATGTTGATGGTTGGATGGCATCACTGACATAATATATATGAATTTGAGCAGACTCCAAGAGATGGTGAAAGGCAGGGAGCCTGGCATGTTGCAGTACATGGGGTTACAAAGAGTTGGACTGAACAGTAACTTCTGTTTTTTGATACAATGTTTAATAATTTGGGCATTATGTTTAATGGCAATTTCTAGATTATCTCCTAAAATCAAAGATTCTGGCTACATAGGACGTGCATTTCCATAAGTGAGTGACTGACAGGGGCCTGAGTGCCAGCTTCTTCCTTTACCTCAGGAAAAGGCATACTCTGTACAGTCCATACCACTAACAACACAGGTACAATGTGGTGGCTTCATTATAAACACCTCTTGGTTGCACCTGTAGGCATTGTGGCATGCTTGCAAATCTTAGTCTACAACTTTGATTTTAAAATATTTGTAAATTGAGATCTAGGAGAGCTAAATAACTTTGTGCCCATTTTTAGAGAGCTAGGCAATGAGAAATTAGAGTTTCTGTGCCCCAAACTTTATTGGATAGAATTTCACCTTGTTGAATATAATAATTGCATTTTATTAAAATTATTGCTTTATTTGACTTTTTACAATTGATGATGTTTTAATATTACTACAAATTCACTCAAAGTGTAATTGCAGACAACATACTTTTGTGTAAGCAGCATGATCTCTCAAAATTTTCTTCTTTAGACCACTAAGTGGAATTCATTACTTTTTACACATACAATAATTCTCTGCTAAATTTTGTACATTTCTTCACTCTATTCAGTGTTACCTAGAATAAAAAATCAATAAAATAAACCAAATATGTATATTGGGTATTAAGTCCAAAAATATACTTTATTATTAATAATATGTTAAATGTAATAAGAAAATTTTGATGAAAATATGACTCTTTTTTTTTGTTTCTATAATGCTGCTCAACTTCAGTTACATACTGAATCAGTTAACTTTGATTCTTCTAATTTTCTTTCCATCAAAAGTTTCCTGATATTTTCCAATAGAAAAATCTACTGTCTGTTTAGAATCATGATTATCCCACTATGTTCTTTGAAACTTTTTCATATACTTCCTCATTCTACTTCAATAAAGTGTAAAACATGAACCAAAATCAGTGAAAGGGTGATATAAAATTTGAGATAATGTTAGTTAAGGGTGACGAAAGCCTGTGTGCTTTTTTTTTTAATCTATACACAATAGAAAAATCTACTGTCTGTTTAGAATCATGATTATCCCACTATGTTCTTTGAAACTTTTTCATATACTTCCTCATTCTACTTCAATAAAGTGTAAAACATGAACCAAAATCAGTGAAAGGGTGATATAAATTTTGAGATAATGTTAGTTAAGGGTGACGAAAGCCTGTGTGCTTTTTTTTAAAATCTATACAACTGAACATTGGATAAGGGAATTTGCATTTTAAAGTGGAAGTTTTGGAGAAAACCTTATGGAATGTTGTTTATAAATACCTTTAGGTAATTACTTTGAGCATACAAAGTTTTCCAAAGATCTTTAAAGTTTACTCAAAGAATTTTTTTCATTTAGGCAATTTTTAGACTTTATATAGTACTGGTGGTTTTAATGATCTCAAGAGAAGTTAGGATAAATACTAACTTATGCACCAATTTAAACAACTTTGTCAATAGAAATTGTGATTATTATTAATTATATATTTTGCAGCTGACATTAAAGGAGATTGCTGGCAAATATGCTTGGCATCTTTTCCTCACTTTAGTTTTTTAAAATATCCTACAAAACTCTCTTATAGAAGTCAAAGATAGTTAATAATCTATATTGAACAAAGATGTAAAATTGTACTTAATGAGTATAAACTAAAGCATTACTCTGTGCTATTTTGAACAGGTTTTGAAATGAAGACATTTGCATTTTTAGTTTTCAAATACACTCTATCTTTTCAAATATACTGAAATACTATTAGCATGAAATAAGAAGATATTTTAAGAAGGCATAGAAGTAATTGACTTGCATTTTAGTAACATGAGAGAGTTTAAAAGATTGTATTTTCCTTCTATACTAAAAGCACAATTTAAAACAAACAGTAAAAAAGAGAGATTTTTCTTAACAATCACACTGAATTGTTTGAAAACTTTATTGTTATGAAAATTAGTTGTGCATTTTGTAAAAGGCTGTTGAATATCTATTTTTCATGAATGTATACTTTATCTGGAAGTTAGATAACATCTATACAAGCAAAACAAACAAAAAAAACAACATTGTGTATTTGGGCGTCAGTGTTTACATACATTCAGCAAATTACAGGGCACTGGTTTGGTAATACACATTGCTTTGTGTTTTGTGTTCAAAACTTTAAGATTGAGTCTGATTCCTATTGTTATACTGTAGAAGTGTCTCTAGTATTGGGTGAGATGACTTTGGATAATTTTGTTATATAAAACTCAGTGTAAGTAAGATGCAGTTGTTGATGTTACCTCCAAGTTTCATTCTATTTTCTACATTACAGAATCTATTTTGGGGAGAGGGTCACCCATGAATAACAAGGTGTTATATTTTTATGTGTTATCCTTTGTGCTAAAGATATCATTTCAGATTTCACCAGTCACTTGCTAGCCTTTCGACTGTTCTCTAAAATCTCTGAAAATCGTTTCTCTCATTTGTATAACTGGAATAATTACTTCTCAACTTACTTGAGGATTAATTAAAACTATTTTTAATAAGAGTATTAAAATGGAATGGACACACAATAAAAAAAATCTTAAGAGAATAATTTTCACATCCTTCTCTGTTAATAGATACTAAAAAATTTTGCTTTTGAATCTATGTACTTGTTCTTCAATGATTATAAGACAGGTATTATGTTACAATTGCAAAGAAGTTTTTGACATAAACATTTCTTTTCAATTTATGATATAATGAATTTGTTTAACTTCAGGCCACATTCTTTCATCAGTTGGGCCATATTTTGCATTTTAAAAAAACTTATATTCCTTTCACATATTATTTCTTTCATGAATCTGAGTAAATATTACAATTATTTTCAATTGGGGTCATGAGACAAAATGGAAAGAAATTTTCCTTATTTAAGAGATAGAAATTAATAAAATATATACATATTGAACAATTCCATCTTGTTTTTCTTTTCAAAACCTATACACCAAATTCAGCTGTGGATGGGAACATATGCTATGCAATTGTAATCAAAGGAGACAAAGATCGTTCTTGAGCTGTTCAACTAGAGGACATTTTCAAGGCACCAAATTGATCAAAGCAGTTATTTTTCCTGGATTCTAACACAAAGCAACATCAAATAACTTTGCTTTGCTGGTTTGGTTTTCTTGCATGCTTTGAACTAGAAGTATAGTATACTGACTGAGGCTTTTTGTCCTCAAGTAAAATTATGGGTCTTTCCTCCAGAATCCACTTGAAGAAATTCATGAATAGTTGAAGAAAACATAGATGAAAGTATTTTTCTTGCTTCTTTACTTAGTGACATTTTTGTAATGTTGAAGTTTTACGGCTTCAGCCAGATAAAATATCTCTGGCCTATCAGTATGGCTAGGTTATCACTTATATATTTATTCAAACAATGTGAGTTTCACATAAAATAAAGTTAAATGCTCTGTTATGTAGTCCATTATGGCAAAAGGCTTCACAATAGAGAATATAGACTTAAAAACACATTATATTCCAAAATCATCTGAATTTTTCACTTAGCTGTTTATATGTAGAGATATATTTTCTTAGTATTTTATTTTTCCTTGCACAAAATATTGCCAGTTATCAGGTTTAGTTTAAGAAATGNAAGTTAAATGCTCTGTTATGTAGTCCATTATGGCAAAAGGCTTCACAATAGAGAATATAGACTTAAAAACACATTATATTCCAAAATCATCTGAATTTTTCACTTAGCTGTTTATATGTAGAGATATATTTTCTTAGTATTTTATTTTTCCTTGCACAAAATATTGCCAGTTATCAGGTTTAGTTTAAGAAATGTTATGACTAGGACCAATTATTACTAAATTTATTTGTAGTAATGGACTTGTGATCACTTTAAATAGTTATATTATTCTTTATATTCATACTATTTAATTCATTTTATTTTAGTATTAATACTATCATTATTTGTAGTATTAAAATAGCCATTTTTATGAAAGAGATAAAAGAATTTTATTTCTCTAGTAATAATGACTTGGGGGAATGTTATAGGCTCATGGGACTGAATATTATTTTCCACACCAATTTTAAATAATGAGACAACAAAAAATTAGCCACTAAATTTGCTTCTTCACTTATGACTTTTTAAAAAAATAGTCTGAGTCTCTATCTTTTTGTACTGATTGTGGGATTTGTATGTGTTGAATTCTAGGCAACAAGTTGCATGGGGAAAACAGGAGACATAGAATTGTGTGCATTCCTTGTCTTACTACTCAACTGCAGTCACTTATTTAGGGGTTGTTCAGTGACAATACTGAGGTAAAGCGAAAGTTTCCCTATCATGCCTGGGACTTTGCAACCCCATTGACTATGTAGTCCATGGAATTCTCCAGGACAGAACACTGGAGTGGAGAGCCTTTCCCTTCTCCAGGGGAATCTTCCCGACTGAAGGATTGAACCCAGTTCTCCTGCATTGCAGGCAGATTCTTTACCAGTGGAGCCACAAGGGAAGCCCCTGGTGACAGGAGCTAAAATGATGTTTTGGAAGAGTGCTGACTTGGGAAAGTCAGGACCTTGTCCTCCTGTATGGAGTTGTGACAAGCCTGTTTTTTTGCTAGAACATATGCCTAGTCATCTTTCTTCAAATTTATTTAGAGACTCCCCCCCCCAAAAAAAATCTATATATCTCAAGAACATATAATATCATCATTTATATATTACCTTTTGGAAGAAAATTGGCTATCTTTGTGCATGATAAATCTGATAATGACTAGGCTAAATAAAATGATCAGGATCCCTCAGGGAGTCAGTAATTAGATAAAAATATGAATTAATTTTTAAACTGAAAATCTATATCATTAAATAGCACTGACTAAGGTCCTGTAACTCAGATGAAAATCAGAGCTTGTAATGAATTTTTTTATGATATTGTATTGAATTTCCATGCATTTTTCATTTATAAAAAATTGCCTTGTCTTTTTTTAATTTTGCATAAAAAATCTCCACTTATGGTTCTAAGTAATTTACTAATGCTTAAAAACAGTTGACCAATAAAATATACATTTAATTATTACAATGATGCAATTTTTCACTTCTTTTTTTGGAAAAAATAGTATTGTAAATTTAAACATTTATTTATTATTTCTGACAGACTGAAATGCAGATAATGAAAAAAAAATGATAGAGCAACCTATCTATTCCTACACTACTCATTCCATGATGAAATGGTTATATTAAATGCCCAGAAAGAACAATGAATAGAACAGACAAAAATGCAACCCATTTTTAAAATTGAATTTTAGAATGAGGAAACAGATAATCAAAAAGAAAGTGAGTAATTATACATTAAATAAACAATAATAAAGGTTTTGGAGGTAAAGAGTTTGGAGACCTCCTGGAAAAGGAGGTGGAAGTTATTACTGTTTTCTAATGATCATTGAAAGCAAAGTATTTGAGGAGAAAATTTTCAAAAGTGGGGAAGTTATCCATAAAGGTAGCCATAGTAAAGAGACTATAGAAGATAAAGCAGACTTTTGGTCCACAGGAAAGGGAATGGCAAGCCACTTCAGTAATCTTGCCTCGAGAACCCCATGAACAGTATGAAAAGGAAAAATGATAGGATACCAAAAGAGGAACTCCCCAGGTCATTAGGTGCCCAATATGCTAATGGAGATCAGTGGAGAAATAACTCCAGAAAGAATGAAGGGATGGAGCCAAAGCAAAAACAATACCCAGTTGTGCAAGTGACTGATGATAGAAGCAAGATCTGATGCTGTAAAGAGCAATATTGCATAGGAACCTGGAATGTCAGGTCCATGAATCAAGGCAAATTGGAAGTGGTCAAA
>SJYX01021934.1:12432-123203 GCA_006410675.1 Oreotragus oreotragus
AAGACGCTTACTCCTTGGAAGAAAAGTTATGACCAACCTGGATAGTATATTCAAAAGCAGAGACATTACTTTGCCAACTAAGGTCCATCTAGTCAAGGCTATGGTTTTTCCTGTGGTCATGTATGCATGCGAGAGTTGGACTGTGAAGAAGGCTGAGCACCGAAGAATTGATGCTTTTGAACTGTGGTGTTGGAGAAGACTCTTGAGAGTCCCCTGGACTGCAAGGAGATCCAACCAGTCCATTGTGAAGGAGATCAACCCTGGGATTTCTTTGGAAGGAATGATGCTAAAGCTGAAACTGCAGTACTTTGGCCACCCCATGCGAAGTGTTGACTCATTGGAAAAGACTCTGATGCTGGGAGGGATTAGGGGCAGGAGGAGAAGGGGACGCCCGAGAATGAGATGGCTGGATGGCATCATGGACTCAATGGACGTGAGTCTGAGTGAACTCCGGGAGATGGTGATGGACAGGGAGGCCTGGCGTGCTGCGATTCATGGGGTCGCAAAGAGTCGGACACGACTGAGCAACTGAACTGTAAGTCTTTAATTTTTTTTCTTAATCTTTTTCTTGGATTAAGTATCTTAATCCATAGTGTCTTAATGCAGGAATCGAGACTGTACACAGCTGATATCACCAGCATGACCCTAGCTGTTGTTAAAATATTGGTGAACTTTTTATACTGGTTGAGCTAGCTATTATCCTGAAGCTCCTGACAACCCTTCCAGCCCCTGTCTGGAAGTCCCTTCTCCTCACAATCCGATAATAAAAAGGTTAATGCCTGGTCCCACAGGAGGCCTCTGCACTTGCCAGAGCTTCATTGCCAGTACATGCTTCTGGGGGATGATGTTTTGTGGTCCCCTTCTCCTTGCCAAGCACTGTTAAATTAAAAAAATTTTTTTTTCTTATACCATTTAAAAGGTTATACTCCATTTATAGTTATTACAAAATATTGGCTATATCCCCCACATCGTACAATACGTCCTCATAGTCTATCTTACATCTAATAGTTTGTTCCTTTCACTCCCCCACCCCTATATTTATCACCCACCTCCACTGGTAACCGCTAGTTTACTCTCTATATTGGTGAGGGAATATGCTTGTTTTTGTTGTATTTACTGGTTTGTTGTATTTTTAGATTCCTTACATAAGTGACATCATACAGTATTTATTTTTGTTTGACTTGTTTCATTTAGCATAATGCCCTCCAGGTCCATCTATATTTCTGTAAGTGACGAAACTTCATTCGTTTTTATGGCTGAGTAGTATTTCAATCCAGTGTTCTTGCCTGGAGAATCCCAGGGACGGGGGAGCCCGGTGGGCCGCCGTCTGTGGGATCGCACAGAGTCGGACACGACTGAAGCAACTTAGCAGCAGCAGCAGCAGTATTTCATTGTGTATGCATATAAACACATCGTCTTTATCCATTCACTTTTAAAAAAATATAAATTTATTTATTTTAACTGGAGGCTAATCACTTTACAATATTGTATTGGTTTTGCCATACATCAACATGACTCTGCCACAGGTGTACACGTGTTCCCCATCCTGAACCCCCTCCCACTACCCATTCATTTGTTGATGGACACACTTAGGTTGCTTCTATATCTTGGCACTTGTACACAATGCCGCTAAGAATGTTGGGCGCATGTATCTTTTTGAGTTAGTGGGTTTTTTTTTTTTTGATATAGGATGGAGTTGCTGGGTCATAGAGCAGTTCTATTTGTAGTTTTCTGAGACACCTCCATGCGGTGTCCCCTAGTGACAGCACCAGTTTTCATTCCCGTCAACAGTGTGTGAGGGTTCCCTTTTCTCCACATCCTCACTAACCTTTGTTATTTGTTACTCTTTTTGGTGATGGCCATTCTGACGGGTGTGAGGGGATGACTCCTGTAGCTTTCTGTGTAGCAGCCCTGTTGGTTTACTCTCGCTGGTCCGGCCGCGCGTGTGCGGCTCTCTCTAGCTGCGACGAGCAGGGCTACTGTTTGTTGTGTTGTGCGGGCGTCTCGTTATGGCGGCTTCTCCTGTTTCAGAGCATGCGCCCTAGGGTGCACGTGCTTCAGCAGTTCCAGCTCAGGGGCTCCGTAGGTGTGGCTTTTGCGCCCTAAGGCTCAGGTTCAGTAGTGGTGGTGCGCGGGCCTACTTGTTCCGAGGCGTGTGGAATCTTCCCGGATCAGGGATTGAAGCCATGTCCCCTCCACTGGCAGGTGGATTCTTACCCACTGCACCGCCAGGGAAGTCCTGACTCACTGCAGTTTTGATTTGCACCTTTCCCCTGACGATTAGCAATGCTGAGCACCTTTTCACGTGCCATCAAGCACTATTTTTAAAAAATGGGTCATGCAGTAACTCAGGGGTCTGGAAACCTGGCTTGGGGGTGCACGTCGGTCCACCTCCTTTTGAAAAAAGTTTTATTTGACATGGCCTTGCCCACCCATTTACATAGTGTTTTGGCTGCTCTTACCCTACAGAGTTGAGTAATTGTAGCTGAGACTCCATTGTCTACAAAGCCTAAAATGTTTATTACCTGATCCTTTGCAGAAAAAGTTTGCTGACCTCTGCTTATCCATTCCTCAGACAAGCAGTATGGTCCGAGGAATTTGCTTGTGACCACGCTGCGTCCTTGGCACTGTCAGCTGATCAAGGAACTTCTTGTTTTCCTGACGTTGATTTCTTCCTCCCGCTTCCTTTCTCCTGCATCCTGCCTCACTCTACTTCCATTAATAAATGAAAAAAGTAATGAAGAGATGGGAGCTAGTAATTGTGTGTTTTTTTTTTAAACAAATGTCAAAAAAAATCCTAAGAGTATTCCTGACATTAAAAAAAAATGTTGGAGGTTCTCTATTTACATAGAGTTTTATGTGATTCAGAAAGCCCATCTGTAATTCATTTGAGTTGAAGTCCCATTTGTCACTGCTGTCAGGATGGTAAAATGTATTTGAAACCTTTTTGCTTTAAGGAAAATAGAAGGCTTCGCTGCACTTGACATTGAGCTGAACACTTTGCCACTTTTGGGGAAATGTCAATTCTGAGAAAGACTTGTGCAAAATGAGGATTGGACAAAATAATTATCCTTGAAAAAGGGTTCTTTTTTTGCTTAAATAGGATCCATTTCCCCAAAATCCCATAGGTTCCTAAAACAAGAGGCTCTGAGAGGGTTAGGGTTGGGGTCACCATCACAAATAGCCTTCACTTCACTTACCCCTCAATGGAGAGTCGGTAGCAGCCCTCTGGGATGTGTTTTGTAGTCACTTCTAGAATAAAAATTTAATGTATTTAGGTAAAAATAAGTAAATCACTATAAAATAAATTCATCAGTATATAAAATAAATTCATCAGCATATATATATATATATATGCTTCCCTGCTAACTCAGACAATAAAGAATCCACCTGCAATTCAATGCGGGAGACTTGGGTTTGATCCCTAGGTTGGGAAAGATACCCTGCGGAAGGGACTGGCTACCCACTCCAGCATTCTTGCCTTAGAGAATTCCATGAACAGAGAATTCCATTCGCTATAAAAGAATTCATCAGTATAGAAAAGTACAATTTGAAGAAACTTGAAAAAAAAAGCATGAATTCTAAATCCCTCTTTTGCTTTTGAGACAGTGTGTCTGATTTCTTGTACTCACTGTAGTTGGACCCCCTTTGAAGATCTGTGTTGGGAGGAGCAGGAGATCTGGCCACTTTAACATAAGGTTCCCTCAGCACCAGACCCTCTTTGGCTGCCTACTTTCATTCTGAGGGTTGGCTGTCACAGAAGTAACCTCATCTGAAAAGGTGCATCCCATTATATTCTTGCTTTTTCTGGAGCAAAGAAATGGTTGCAAAAGTCAGTTTTTAGCCTTTCTGGTTGATCAACTGAGGAAATGTCCTGTTCGGGCCATCCATGGGTTTCGTTAGATCACAAGACAATGAAAAGGTGGCCAGGGACTTGTCAGGTCCAATCCTGAGTGTGATCGCTTGACCAGAGAAGAGACGAGAGGGTGGCAGCGTTTCCTCCGGGACTCGCGGGAGTGGCCCCTGGCGTGTCCAGGCTCCAGCGACGCGTTGACAAGGCTTAGGGTGAGCTGCTTGCCAGTCACAGATGAGAACTGTGCCCTGCGACTGAAGGCTCTTCTCAGGCAAGGCTCATGCTACTATATTATTGCTTCTCCACTCTTCCCTGTCATTTTCTCATCTCACTTGCTTCCACCCACCCACTCTTTTTCACATGTGGTGGAACGAGCCAAGAAGAAAGAAAATCAGGGAAAGAAGGGGAGAGGAAATGGGGGATTGGAAGGGTAGTGAAATGTCGCTACAGGCCATACAGACTTTTGAGTCAAAAAGAAAGGAGGGGGAGAAAAAAAAGAAAGGAAAGAAGAGATAACCACTGTGATTTCAAGGAGCAAAAGTAATCCTAGAGCCCATATCTAGCCTAAGAGGGCTCCATAGGAGCCATCTCAGAGGGGATGACTCACGGCTGCAGAATCTTCAGAGAAATCCTAAGAAACAGGCAGTTTGTGCAGGACATTTTGATTCTCTTGAGTAACGAGTTTTTACATGGAAAAAAGTTGACTTTTTTAAGAGTTGAGTTTCTACTGGAAAAGGATTGACTAAACGGGAATAAGGAAATAGATTCATGTGTAAGTGCGTGGCTGTGTGTCCTTTCCCGTTTCCATCTAGGGATCTTTCCTCCCTCCTTCTCCCTGCTTTCCCTTCCTTCCTTTCTCTCTTCATATGCTAGAGAGCAGGCTGGCTCAGAGCTATCTGTAGGCCATGTGAGACTTTTTAATGGAGACATGGGAAGCAAGTGTTCCTTATTTAGAAGAGATACATAAAAAGGAATTGGCATTCTCCCTTTGATGAGAAGCCAGAAATAAACCCTGAGCACACAACCAGTAGCTGTGGAAAAAAAATTCTTAGGTACCCAACAGTGAGAAGAAAGCAAAGTTTAGGTCAAAAGCGTGAGTTGAGCTTAGTTATGCTTTGAGTACTCCTCAGGGTCTACTTTGGAGAAAGAAATGGCAACCCACTCCAGTGTTCTTGCCTGGAGAATCCCAGGGACGGGGGAGCCTGGTGGGCTGCTCTCTATGGGGTCGCACAGAGTCGGACACGACTGAAGCGACTTAGCAGCAGCGGCAGGGTCTAGTTATTTTTGCTTGTCAACTCATATTCCCCTGGGGCTCTCCTCTCTGGTAATGTGGGGTAGAAGCCAGGTGTGAGTCCGGATCAGTCCTGGAGTGTCGGGGAGGGGCCTGGGAAGAGAGCCCAAGCGCTGCAGGGCCACTGTGATCCTCCAGCTTGCCTGTTTGGAGGAGGGTAGGGAGAGAAGGCTGCAGGCAGCTTGTTACTTGTTTCCATCACACATGGAGACACTATCAATTTATTTTTATAAACTGTTGTAAAGCATTGCCAAGCCTGCTCCATGAGCTCTGTTGGAAAGTGTGCACTTTTGTAGGGCTAGCTTTATTTAGGCTGAGTAGAACTTGCTTTTCTGGTTAAAAATCTGGTACCTTGCAAAATCAGGAGCATAGATGAGGTTTAGGGATTGTAACAGTTACAGATGTGTTTGGGCTTCCCTGGTGGCTCAGTGGTAAAGATTGTAGTACGCTTGGTCACAGTGGTGGCAGGCAAGGTGTTAGCTGTCTCTTATACACATCTAGATGTGTATAAGAGACAGGTGCGTGGCTGTGTGTCCTTTCCCGTTTCCATCTAGGGATCTTTCCTCCCTCCTTCTCCCTGCTTTCCCTTCCTTCCTTTCTCTCTTCATATGCTAGAGAGCAGGCTGGCTCAGAGCTATCTGTAGGCCATGTGAGACTTTTTAATGGAGACATGGGAAGCAAGTGTTCCTTATTTAGAAGAGATACATAAAAAGGAATTGGCATTCTCCCTTTGATGAGAAGCCAGAAATAAACCCTGAGCACACAACCAGTAGCTGTGGAAAAAAAATTCTTAGGTACCCAACAGTGAGAAGAAAGCAAAGTTTAGGTCAAAAGCGTGAGTTGAGCTTAGTTATGCTTTGAGTACTCCTCAGGGTCTACTTTGGAGAAAGAAATGGCAACCCACTCCAGTGTTCTTGCCTGGAGAATCCCAGGGACGGGGGAGCCTGGTGGGCTGCTCTCTATGGGGTCGCACAGAGTCGGACACGACTGAAGCGACTTAGCAGCAGCGGCAGGGTCTAGTTATTTTTGCTTGTCAACTCATATTCCCCTGGGGCTCTCCTCTCTGGTAATGTGGGGTAGAAGCCAGGTGTGAGTCCGGATCAGTCCTGGAGTGTCGGGGAGGGGCCTGGGAAGAGAGCCCAAGCGCTGCAGGGCCACTGTGATCCTCCAGCTTGCCTGTTTGGAGGAGGGTAGGGAGAGAAGGCTGCAGGCAGCTTGTTACTTGTTTCCATCACACATGGAGACACTATCAATTTATTTTTATAAACTGTTGTAAAGCATTGCCAAGCCTGCTCCATGAGCTCTGTTGGAAAGTGTGCACTTTTGTAGGGCTAGCTTTATTTAGGCTGAGTAGAACTTGCTTTTCTGGTTAAAAATCTGGTACCTTGCAAAATCAGGAGCATAGATGAGGTTTAGGGATTGTAACAGTTACAGATGTGTTTGGGCTTCCCTGGTGGCTCAGTGGTAAAGAGTCCTCCTGCCAGTGCAGGAGATGCAGCTTCAATCCCTGGGTCAGGAAGATCCCTTGGAGTAGGAAATGGCAACCCACTCCAATGTTTGTGCCTGGGAAATCCCATGAACAGAGGAGCCTGGTGGGCTACAGTCTGTGGGGTCGCAAAAGAGCTGGACATGACTTAGTGATGAAACAACGACAATAAACAATGTGTTTGGTGGAAGGCAAGAAGAACGCTGACTTGCAGTGGGTTGAGCTGAACAAATGGACGTTTTTCTTTTTTTTCAGATAAGAAGTTTAGAGGTCGGTGGCTGCTGCTTGTTTCATAGGCTCAGTGATGTCAAGCTGGTGTGTCTCAGAGTCTCTCTTAGCCTTTCTTTTGATCTTATTGCCTCTTGGGAGCAAGGCTGGCTGCCCCAACTCTAGAAATCAGGTTGGAAATCAAGGCAGAAAGGCGAGGAAAGAGGGTAATGCCAGCTACGACTGTCTTCTTTAGGAGGGAAACGAAAACTTCCAGAAACTCCAATCACACTTCTATTTGTATCTCAATGACTGGAGTCGTGTTGCATGGCTCTCCTTGGAAAAGCTTGGAAAGAAAGAAGGGGTGGATGTCAAAATATAGCTTTCAAAGAAATTAAAATGTGACTCTCGGGGACTTCTCTGGCGGTCCAGTGATTAAAAACTTCACCTTCCAATGTTAGGGGGTGCCGGTCCATCCCCTAATCTTAGATCAGGGAAATAAGTTTCCACATGCCTCAGGGGCAAGAAGCCAAAACACAGAACAGAAGCAATATTGTAACAAATTCAACAAAGACTTAAGGAAATGAAATGTGCCTCATACAGATAAAGAATATATGTCAAGCAGTAATTTATTAATAAGGCAAGAAGCAAGGTAGGGAAAGGAAGTTCAAAGTAGAGAGGAGTAATTTGCTGAAGTAAGTTTCCTAGGTTAGAGACAAAACAGGTTAATAGTAAATAAACCGTAACCTTTGGTATTTGACTATACAAAATGATACAATACATAAAAAAAAAATATATGTGATGTTAACATGTAAGCATCACAGAACCTGGGCTTTGTTCCTCAAATACCCCAACCAAAAAGATTTTACTGAAAGGGTTTTCCAGCAAGAGAAGAACAGAGGTATATTTATCTAATGTCTCCTGGACTTTTTACATTGTCAAAATTCAGTCAGAATTTATAAGGTCTCCTCAGGTCTAGAGGGAATAAAATAAATTGATTTATGATTTTTGACAGGCATGACTGAGTAAGGAACCATGCCTATACAATTTCCAAGTCATGAAAAGATATTAATCATAATTAAAATTCCTCTAAGAAGACAGTTTAAACAGAGATCAGATGCCAGGCTAATTGATTATACAACTATAGGATGGTCACTCTGACAGTGGCGGGAATAGGATGTTTTAGGCTCAGTGTCTAAATATTTAATAACTGGTGGGAAGCAGGGAATTGGGACAAAGGCTGTAATGAGGAATAATAGAAATCAGCTAGAAGGCCAATGGACATGTCCCTGTTGATTGTGTAGTATGTAAAGAGAAAAAGTAATTAATAGAAACAAGAGAATGAGAAGCAGGAATGATGTACGTATGAATGAAATACATATATATTAGCTGCTGACAGAAACCACACACTTGTAAAGGTCATGTCCAGACACTGAGAAATACAATATTCATCTTCAAGGAAAGTGATATTGCTTTAAAATGAGACTGCAGAGACCTTATTTTCTGCCAGAGTTTTGAATTCTTGTATTCCTTATAGTTGTAAAACAGTATGGGTTTCAGCCAGCTAAACTTTTCAGTATAAAACCAGTAGACCAGATGGATTGTAGTGGATCCAGTGTAAAATTGCTTAAAAGGAACAGTGGTTTTGGTTTTCTGGGTTCTTATGTTTTAAGGCTCTTTCTTTTTATGTAGGAATTAAATGTCCACAGTCTGGAGAAAAAGAGACAAAAGAGTGTTTTTCGGTTGGTGAGATGTTGTCTGGAAGGCCCATAATGGGTGTCGGGGTAGCTGAGAATTAACACTAGTTTACCTGAAACTGCCTTAAGTACTTTTATTCTATCTAATAGTCTTCCTGTGCTACCCACGTGGCTGTCATTTCCTTCTTTGATCTTTGTCCCATGACATTACGCACAGCATTTCAAACAGGCAGGAAGGACAGGGGAGACACTACCTTGGCAGAACCATCTGTTCTTGTTACACAAACCATCCATTTCTGCTGTTCAGTGAACACCGCATTCATCTCTAGCAGTGACCTCTCTTGCACTCCATTACTGGCTGGTGTGTTTAAAAGCTTTGGTACCTTGGATGGATGTTTCTGGAGAGATACACATCTTAAACCAGCTCCCAGGGAGGGACTGTTGTTCCTGCCTGCTGTCCTTTTTCATTTTCTCATTTACTTTTCCTCTTTCCTTTTTCTCTCTGGAGAACTCAGAGCACATTTTTCTCCTAAGGGCTTAATTATACTGTCTTGTACTCAGCAACTGTTCCGTAGGTGGCTATGATTGTAGGACATCCCATTTGTCTTGAGAGTCTCTTTTCGGTGGGCATGGAGGCTGCCATTATTTGCTCCATGACAGCTCAGGACAGTGGAATGCAGGCAAAGGACGCTTGCCTGAAGTCCTGTGGAAAGGTGAAGCCTGAGACCCATCCAGAACTCAGTTCTTTTGACTTCGTTGACTGCGCTGGTGTTTATGTTGCTTCTGCAAAACACACACTCACGCTTGCATGCACACAGACACAGACACAGACACAGACATTGGGTAATCACACTCTTCTCCTGACTTCCATGCCTATTCATAAAAAGAAACTTCAAAGGAAAATAAGGTACTCAGTGTGGATGTATGGGCAGCTTCCTCCTGTGTTAGGAAGGAATCACTGAGAAAGTTCAGTAATCATATGTGTAAAGCATGCTAGTGAGGTACTTAGCATGGTACTATAGTTTATCACTTAGTATTTAAAAATGTAGAGTTGTCTGTGATTCCTTCCTGTACCTAGGTCACACATCGAGATGGCTACAAGTACATGCTGCTTCTCCTAAGTGATGGATTTAAAGATTTCTGAATCTTAGCACTGGAAGGGATCTTATTTTATTTTATTCATATATGTATGTGTGGTATGTGTGATTTAATTTTCTTTTCTTCTTTTCCAAAAAACAGAAGTATAGTTGATTTACAGTGTTGTGTTAGTTTTGGGTGTACAGCACAGTGATTCAGTTATCTATTAATGTATCTAGTCTTTTTCAGATTCTTCTCCCCTTACAGGTTATTACAAAATTATTGAGTATCATTCCCTGTGCTACACAGTAGATCCTTGTTGGTGGAAGGGATTTGAAATGTTGACTGTTTAGTGTGGAATGTACTGAAAACATCATCTCCCTCAAATCAGGCCCTCTACTTCAGTTGCTATATTTTAAGTTGTAGGCGCTTTTGATTGCCAAATGAATCACTCTGAACTTAGTTCCACTAATACCTACCCCCACTCCTCCTGGTCATTTTCTCATAGACTCTATTAAGGCCCATTTTCCCTTAATATAAATTTTTGTAGTAGAATCTCTAAACTCAAGAGCTGGGTTTACACGTCCCTATCACATTCCATTTTTCTCAACAGTCAAGGTAATTTTGAGTTTTTATTTTCCGTCATCCATCAGAAATCTTGGGGTCATTCTTGATTTCTTAGTTCTCATCTCTCACATCCATTTCTCCTGCCAAGTTGGTCAACTCAGCCTTTAACATATATCGGATGCAATTGCTTCTCACACATTTGCTATTATCAGTGTAGTCTGCGCTTTGGCTGTCTCTTGCCTGCACTAATGTATCAGTGTCCCACTGTCCTCTCTGCTTCCATCCTGATTCCCCTACAGTCTGTCCTCCTCCACTGTTAAAGTTTAATTATCTTCCTTAGGGGAGAGGAGAAAGGGCACAGACGCACAGAGAACAGCAACCTCTGTCATGAGTCAAAAGTAAATACAAAGCCCCGTTTGTCAGGTCTCAGCAAAAACTCACCAGTCAGTTGCAGCAGCTTTATGTCCAGCAGGGACAACATGTTGCATGCCAATGCTGCCTTTGCTGTGATGTTCCTTGACCCAGGCATGAGTCTCTATTTCAGGGGTGTACAGAACATTTCTCTCTTTTTAAAAAAAATTTGGAGTAATTTGAGCTCACGGTTGACAGGCCAAATAGCATGAAGATTATACTGATAGTTGGAAATAAAACTATGTAATCGGTGGTTCAGGATGAGGCATGAGTGAATTCTCAATGCCATGGTTGGGACTATCCAGTGTTCTAAATAAATTACAGTTCATGACTTGGTCACGAAGTGACAGTTTTTCTAAGGCCTGGACACATCAGAATTTCTCAAGACAATTGATAAAGAGAAAAGGATATGAAGAACAGCACATTCCCTGTTGCGTGCTACCCATTGGAAACCAGATGGTCGGAACACAGGATAGAAGCTTGTCTCTTGGCACTCTTGCTACTTACAGAGGAAATGAAATAGTAGTCATGTGCAGAACAGGCCCAGACCTGGTCAAGAACCAGACTTACTCCAGGAACCAAGAGACAAATGCTTAGAAAGAGAAACTGAGTCATCTGGAGTAAGAGCTACATCTCCATAGTCTGTTACTTCAGCAGCTGAGAAAGTCAAACCTGGATGAAAGAGGTCTGAGTTGTATATTTATCAGGTTCAGTTCAGTTCAGTTCAGTTCAGTCTCTCAGTCGTGTCCGACTCTTTGCGACCCCATGAATCGCAGCACGCCAGGCCTCCCTGTTCATCCCCATCTCCCGGAGTTCACTCAGACTCACGTCCATCGAGTCCGTGATGCCATCCAGCCATCTCATCCTCAGTCGTCCCCTTCTCCTCCTGCCCCCAGTCCCTCCCAGCATCAGAGTCTTTTCCAATGAGTCAACTCTTCTCACGAGGTGGCCAAAGCACTGGAGTTTCAGCTTTAGCATCATTCCTTCCAAAGAAATCCCAGGGTTGATCTTCAGAATGGATAGGTTGGATCTCCTTGCAGTCCAAGGGACTCTCAAGAGTCTTCTCCAACACCACAGTTCAAAAGCATCAATTCTTCGGTGCTCAGCCTTCTTCACAGTCCAACTCTCACATCCATACATGACCACAGGAAAAACCATAGCCTTGACTAGACCTGTCTCTTATACACATCTAGATGTGTATAAGAGACAGTTAGTCATGTGCAGAACAGGCCCAGACCTGGTCAAGAACCAGACTTACTCCAGGAACCAAGAGACAAATGCTTAGAAAGAGAAACTGAGTCATCTGGAGTAAGAGCTACATCTCCATAGTCTGTTACTTCAGCAGCTGAGAAAGTCAAACCTGGATGAAAGAGGTCTGAGTTGTATATTTATCAGGTTCAGTTCAGTTCAGTTCAGTTCAGTCTCTCAGTCGTGTCCGACTCTTTGCGACCCCATGAATCGCAGCACGCCAGGCCTCCCTGTTCATCCCCATCTCCCGGAGTTCACTCAGACTCACGTCCATCGAGTCCGTGATGCCATCCAGCCATCTCATCCTCAGTCGTCCCCTTCTCCTCCTGCCCCCAGTCCCTCCCAGCATCAGAGTCTTTTCCAATGAGTCAACTCTTCTCACGAGGTGGCCAAAGCACTGGAGTTTCAGCTTTAGCATCATTCCTTCCAAAGAAATCCCAGGGTTGATCTTCAGAATGGATAGGTTGGATCTCCTTGCAGTCCAAGGGACTCTCAAGAGTCTTCTCCAACACCACAGTTCAAAAGCATCAATTCTTCGGTGCTCAGCCTTCTTCACAGTCCAACTCTCACATCCATACATGACCACAGGAAAAACCATAGCCTTGACTGGATGGACCTTAGTCGGCAAAGTAATGTCTCTGCTTTTGAATATACTATCTAGCTTGGTCATAACTTTTCTTCCAAGGAGTACGCGTCTTTTAATTTCATGGCTGCAGTCACCATCTGCAGTGATTTTGGAGTCCCCAAAAATAAATGACACTGTTTCCACTGTTTCCCCATCTATTTCCCATGAAATATCAGATAACATAGCTAACTGAGTGGTTCTCTTCCAGTAGGTGGAAGAGAAACTCAGGGATAAGAGCAATAAGAAAACTAAAGGATTTTTATTTGCAATATTTTGCAAGAAAGCCCAGCCTTCAGAATTGGCTTCCCAAGTAAAGGACACAGCAAATATTTAAGAAAAAAAAGCCCTTCAAGGTTACCACTGGTTAGCTGTTCATGATGGAAACAATGGCAGTTTTCTCATGTAGTTATTAAAGCTGTAGAAATGGAGAAGTTTTATGTAAATTTACTTTCCAGTGATGTATGCATACATTGTCTTGTATGCAATAATTATACTTTCTATGTCTTAACATTAAATGAAGAAGGTATGAATAAATCACAACTGATAAGATTAAAAATGGGGCTTCCCAGGTGGTGCCAGTGGTAAAGAACCCACCTGCCAATGCAGGAGGCATAAAAGACATGGGTTCAATTCCTGTGTTGGGAAGATCCCCTGAAGGAAGGCATGGCAGTATTCTTGCCTGGAGAATCCCATGGACAGAGGAGCCTGGTGGGCTATAGTCCACAGGGTCGCACAGAGTCAGACATGACTGAATTGACTTAACACGCAACATGAGATTAAAAATATATCTGTAGAATATTCAGATATCTTTAGATGCTGGTATTGTAAAAGTCAGGGGTCAACATGTTCATTCTTGAGTTAGCAATTTTTGGGACAGGGCTCAAGGTCTCATTTATTTTGAGGATTAATGTTTGATAGGATGTTCCTGTTTTCAAGGTTTATCTGCAGATGTGAAGTGCTTTTCTAAAAAATTTGTTTTTAATTTTTTTTTTTTTAGTCTGTAGTACGCTTGGTCACAGTGGTGGCAGGCAAGGTGTTAGTTTTGCTTATTCATTACGTGTATTAGTTTCTTTGGTTAATGTTTTCCTTTTCCTCTGACTCTAGGAAAGAAAGCAACGTGTCTATTTTGTGTTCTGCCATATCCTGATAGCTAGGCTAGTGTCCTGGCATATAGTAGGTAAATATGCTGGGAGTTGGTGACTGACAGGGAGGCCTGGCGTGCTGCAGTTCATGGGGTTGCAAAGAGTCGGACACGACTGAAAGACTGAACTGAACTGAACTGATGCAGTAAGTATTTGTTGAAGGGATGAATGGGTTTGAGGTAACTGGTCTTCATTCCATCTTTGGGCATTTATAAATTTGATAAACTTACTTTCTGCATCTTCAGACTTGTTGTTAACATCACATTGAACACCAAAGGAAGAGTCTTTGAGCAGATCAGCATTAATCCATTAATTGACAATCTTGGGGACAGTTAATGGAGTGATTTCTCTCATACTGATGTTCTCGCATTTTTAAATATTGAAAATTTTGTAGTAGATGAATTGGTAGTAGAGACTTCACTTCTCGCTACCCTAGAAGACTACCCTAGAATGGATGGTCTTCTAGGGTTTCAAGTAGGACAATACAGGATGACAGTGACTGTTCCAGAAAAACCCCTCCAAGGCAAGAGTTGATTCCTTTTCTTCCCAGGCGTGACTCAGTCCTGACAGCACTCTCGGTTGTATTGACTGTTCAGTTCAGTTCAGTCGCTCAGTCGTGTCTTTGCGACCCCATGAATTGCACCACACCAAGATCTTCCCTGGTGGCTCAGAGGTTAAAGCGTCTGCCTTCAATGTGGGAGACCCGGGTTTGATCCCCAGGTTGAGAAGATCCCCTGGAGAAGGAAATGGTAACCCACTCCAGTATTCTTGCCTGGAGAATCCCATGGACGGAGAAGCCTGGTAGGCTACAGTCCACGGGGTCGCAAAGAGTCAGACATGACTGAGCGACTTCACTTACTTACTTACAGGCCTCCTTGCTGCTGCTGCTAAGTCACTTCAGTCATGTCCGACTCTGTGCGACCCCATAGATGGCAGCCCACCAGGCTCCACCGTCCCTGGGATTCTCCAGGCAAGGACACTGGAGTGGGTTGCCATTTCCTTCTCCAATGCATGAAAGTGAAAAGTGAAAGTGAAGTCGCTCAGTCATGCCCAACTCTTTGTGACCCCATGGACTGCAGCCTACCAGACTCCTCAATCCATGGGATTTTCCAGGCAAGAGTACTGGAGTGGGTTGCCATTGCCTTCTCCGCCAGGCCTCCCTGTCCACCAGCTCCTGGAGTTCACTCAAACTCACGTCCATCGAGTCGGTGATGCTACCCAGCCATCTCATCCTCTGTTGTCCCCTTCTCCTCCTGCCCCCAATCCCTCCCAGGATCAAAGTCTTTTCCAATGAGTCAACTCTTCACATGACGTGGCCAAAGTACTGGAGTTTCAGCTTCAGCATCATTCCTTCCAAAGAACACCCAGGGCTGATCTCCTTTAGAATGGACTGGTTGGATCTCCTTGCAGTCCAAGGGACTCTCAAGAGTCTTCTCCAACACCACAGTTCAAAAGCATCAATTCTTTGGCACTCAGCTTTCTTCACAGTCCAACTCTCACATCCATACATGACCACTGGAAAAACCATAGCCTTGACTAGATGAATCTTTGTTAGCAAAGTAATATCTCTGCTTTTGAGTATACTATCTATTGTTGGTCATAACTTTCCTTCCAAGGAGTAAGCATCTTTTAATTTCATGGCTGCAATCGCCATCTGCAGTGATTTTGGAGCCCCCCAAAATAAAGTCTGACACTGTTTCCTCATCCATTTCCCATGAAGTGATGGGATCAGATGTGTTATCAACACCTTATTAGAAAATCAGCTCTGTAGAAGTTTTTTTGGAAGCAGGGACTTCCTTGGTGGACCAGCAGTTAAGTCTCTGTACTTCCAGTGCAAGGGGTATGGGTTCAGTCCCTGGTAGGGGAACTAAAATCCCACATGTCATGCAGTGTAGTCAAGAAAAAAAAAGTCCATCATCATTATTAAAAAGGGTATTTTTATTTTTGGAAACAGAGTACTTTTTTAACTGTTAAAATTGGTTTCATGATTAAATTAACTACCTTTTATTAATAAATTAGACTGGCTGCTAGATATACAAAAGTGAAGGGTATATGATTTCTGCCTTGAAAGAGCTAGAAATCTTATGGGAAAAACACTGTGTGAATAATCATGGCCCTATGTTGAAGATGTTTGCAGTGGAGTAAATGGGAGGCTGGGGAGCAAAGAAGGCCTGTTTAAATTATCCAGGTCATTCATGAAGGCAGTGGTAGCAGGTATTGAGAAGAGGGACAAAAATGAGAGATGTCAAAGCATTGAAGGTTTATTTACCCAATATTTACTGAGCATCTCCTACATGACAAGCCCTAGGTTAAGGACTAGATTTTAGAGATTGAATAAAGTATAATCTCAACCTCTGAGTAATGGATAGTTTTCTAGGGTAGTGAGACATAAAAATAAGTGCTGTGATGGAGGCATGTATGTATCTGTGAGCTCAGAGAGGAGTTGGGGGGTGCAGGTGGTGGGAGAGGAGATTACCAAGGTGGTATTGAGCTGAGCCTTAATGTGAGTTTTCTAGGCGGACTAGGTGGGGAAGGCAACCCAGGAGAAAGAACAGGATGTGCTTAAGCAAAAAAGGCTCTGAAAGAGTCAAGTCATTGCTACTGGGGACAAAAAGGAAGGTAATAAACAAAGGAAAAGATTTACATAAGTTTATCATTTAGCTTTTGCTGTGTAATACATCACCCTCAAATGTGGTAACTTAAAACACCAACCGTTTATTAATCTCATGATTCTGTGGACCAACAATTTGGGCTGGGGTCAGATGGGCAGTTCTGGGCTTTGCTGGGTTCACTTATCTATTCACCTTTGCTCTGAGGGCAGCTGGGAGATGGTTGATCTAGGATGGCCTTGGTTGGGATGACTCATCTCTGCTCCATGTGATATCCTGTTCTCTAGCAGACTAGCCAAGAGAGTGAGCACAAGCGTGCTCAGCTCTGCTGAGGCCAAGATCAGAACTTCCACAGCATGCCTTCAGCTGCATTTTACAGGGCAAAGGGAATCCCAAGATTTGTCCAGATTTATGGGCTCGGAAAGACTTCATCTCTTGGTGAGAGGAAACTTGAAATTCATGCTGTAAAGGGTGTGGTCAGAGAGAGGTGTGAAAAGCTGTGATCCTTTTTGCTATTTACTATACTATGTATGAAAATGGAAGGGAAAGATACTATGGCTTCTTTTCTTTGCAAATATGGATTGGCGCTGAATGCTTGAGGAAATTGATAAGTCTTGGGACTATTAGGCTATTAAGAATAGACTGGAGGGGGGGGCATGATTGGCCAAATGAATGGCTTATTTAGTAAGACTGAGGGTCCAGCTGAGATTGGAAGCCAAACATTGAAAACCAATCACGTTTAGATTGTTTTTCTCCTCTGTCAGATATGAATAACAGCAAAGATTTACCTGCATGACTATGAATTTTTTTTTTCTATGAAGGTTTTTCTTATGACACACTTGTAGAATGCTGGGAAAGAGTTGATGCTTGAAGCATTATTTACTGAATAAAGTAAATAACGTGTCATTTTTTAGTTAAATTCAAATCATTTTATTTTCAAGTTTTACAGCAACAGTTTTTGCTTTCATTCACTCACACATTCATTCATTATTTCAATAAATATTTCTATTACATACTTGCTCTGTGCCAGATACTGTTCTGGCACTAACATAGTTGGGTTAGTCATCCAAACAGAAAAGAGAGATTTTGTGGAGCTTGCATTTTAGGGAGAGGGGCTAGCAAGTAATGAGATAATTCAAAAGTATAGAGTATGTTAATGATAAGTGTTAAAGATGAAAATAAAGCAGAGAAGGGGGATATACAATTTTTTTGAAAAATTGTTGAAGATAGGATGGCCTGGGATAGCTTTGCTACCAACCAGTGTTCAACAGAAATTGTTAGAGGCCAGACAAGAAATTGAGGCAAGGCTTTACTGGGGTCCTTAGTAGCTCAGATGGTGAATCTATCTGCAATGCAGGAGATCTAGGTTTAGTCTCTGGGTCTGGAAGATCCCGTGGAGAAGGGAATGGCAACCCACTCCAGTTTTCTTGCCTGGGGAATTCCATGGACAGAGGAGCCTGGCAGGAAAAGGCCACAGTCAATGGGGTCACAAAGAGTCAGACCCGACTTAGTGACTGAACAATAACTAGTCTATGAATGGTGCTTGATGTTTACACTTGATAAACAAGGATGTGAGGAAGTGGGTGAATTGAGAGTAAAATGAAGGGTGGAAAAAAGGGAAAGAGGACACGATTATCTGATTTGTGCCAGGCCTGGTTCTAGTCTAGGACTGTGAAGTGTTTTACTGTCTTCACAAAGCATTGCTCTGCTTTTCAGATTGTTTGGTTTTATCCTGGAGAGAGGAATAGGAATGCCTTGGCAGATTCAATTGTAAGATTTTGATGATTAGGCCAGGAGAGTGGGCTATATTTGTTGGCAATATTTGTTGCACATGTACTTTTTGCCAGGCGCACTGTAGATGCTGAGGATATAAGCACCATAAGACACAGGATCAGCCCTCAGAAGGATCACAAGACCACAAGGATCAGCTTGTGGTCTTCTGGGTCACACGGATGAGCACACAAGCAATTTTAATACAGGGCTGTGGGACACATGGAGGACTATCTGACTTAGTTTTATTTATTTTTTAGGAAATTAAAAAAAAAAGATTTATTTTATTTCTTGGCTGAGCTGGGTCTTTATAGCTGCCTGGGTTTTATCNCACAAGACCACAAGGATCAGCTTGTGGTCTTGTGGGTCACACGGATGAGCACACAAGCAATTTTAATACAGGGCTATGGGACACATGGAGGACTATCTGACTTAGTTTTATTTATTTTTTAGGAAATTAAAAAAAAAAGATTTATTTTATTTCTTGGCTGAGCTGGGTCTTTATAGCTGCCTGGGTTTTATCTAGTTGCGGTGAGCAGGAGCTACTCTTCATTGTGGTGTGCAGGCTCCTCATTGTAGTGGTTTCTGTTGTTGCGGTGTATTTCATGGCTGCAATCGCCATCTGCAGTGATTTTGGAGCCCCCCAAAATAAAGTCTGACACTGTTTCCTCATCCATTTCCCATGAAGTGATGGGATCAGATGTGTTATCAACACCTTATTAGAAAATCAGCTCTGTAGAAGTTTTTTTGGAAGCAGGGACTTCCTTGGTGGACCAGCAGTTAAGTCTCTGTACTTCCAGTGCAAGGGGTATGGGTTCAGTCCCTGGTAGGGGAACTAAAATCCCACATGTCATGCAGTGTAGTCAAGAAAAAAAAAGTCCATCATCATTATTAAAAAGGGTATTTTTATTTTTGGAAACAGAGTACTTTTTTAACTGTTAAAATTGGTTTCATGATTAAATTAACTACCTTTTATTAATAAATTAGACTGGCTGCTAGATATACAAAAGTGAAGGGTATATGATTTCTGCCTTGAAAGAGCTAGAAATCTTATGGGAAAAACACTGTGTGAATAATCATGGCCCTATGTTGAAGATGTTTGCAGTGGAGTAAATGGGAGGCTGGGGAGCAAAGAAGGCCTGTTTAAATTATCCAGGTCATTCATGAAGGCAGTGGTAGCAGGTATTGAGAAGAGGGACAAAAATGAGAGATGTCAAAGCATTGAAGGTTTATTTACCCAATATTTACTGAGCATCTCCTACATGACAAGCCCTAGGTTAAGGACTAGATTTTAGAGATTGAATAAAGTATAATCTCAACCTCTGAGTAATGGATAGTTTTCTAGGGTAGTGAGACATAAAAATAAGTGCTGTGATGGAGGCATGTATGTATCTGTGAGCTCAGAGAGGAGTTGGGGGGTGCAGGTGGTGGGAGAGGAGATTACCAAGGTGGTATTGAGCTGAGCCTTAATGTGAGTTTTCTAGGCGGACTAGGTGGGGAAGGCAACCCAGGAGAAAGAACAGGATGTGCTTAAGCAAAAAAGGCTCTGAAAGAGTCAAGTCATTGCTACTGGGGACAAAAAGGAAGGTAATAAACAAAGGAAAAGATTTACATAAGTTTATCATTTAGCTTTTGCTGTGTAATACATCACCCTCAAATGTGGTAACTTAAAACACCAACCGTTTATTAATCTCATGATTCTGTGGACCAACAATTTGGGCTGGGGTCAGATGGGCAGTTCTGGGCTTTGCTGGGTTCACTTATCTATTCACCTTTGCTCTGAGGGCAGCTGGGAGATGGTTGATCTAGGATGGCCTTGGTTGGGATGACTCATCTCTGCTCCATGTGATATCCTGTTCTCTAGCAGACTAGCCAAGAGAGTGAGCACAAGCGTGCTCAGCTCTGCTGAGGCCAAGATCAGAACTTCCACAGCATGCCTTCAGCTGCATTTTACAGGGCAAAGGGAATCCCAAGATTTGTCCAGATTTATGGGCTCGGAAAGACTTCATCTCTTGGTGAGAGGAAACTTGAAATTCATGCTGTAAAGGGTGTGGTCAGAGAGAGGTGTGAAAAGCTGTGATCCTTTTTGCTATTTACTATACTATGTATGAAAATGGAAGGGAAAGATACTATGGCTTCTTTTCTTTGCAAATATGGATTGGCGCTGAATGCTTGAGGAAATTGATAAGTCTTGGGACTATTAGGCTATTAAGAATAGACTGGAGGGGGGGGCATGATTGGCCAAATGAATGGCTTATTTAGTAAGACTGAGGGTCCAGCTGAGATTGGAAGCCAAACATTGAAAACCAATCACGTTTAGATTGTTTTTCTCCTCTGTCAGATATGAATAACAGCAAAGATTTACCTGCATGACTATGAATTTTTTTTTTCTATGAAGGTTTTTCTTATGACACACTTGTAGAATGCTGGGAAAGAGTTGATGCTTGAAGCATTATTTACTGAATAAAGTAAATAACGTGTCATTTTTTAGTTAAATTCAAATCATTTTATTTTCAAGTTTTACAGCAACAGTTTTTGCTTTCATTCACTCACACATTCATTCATTATTTCAATAAATATTTCTATTACATACTTGCTCTGTGCCAGATACTGTTCTGGCACTAACATAGTTGGGTTAGTCATCCAAACAGAAAAGAGAGATTTTGTGGAGCTTGCATTTTAGGGAGAGGGGCTAGCAAGTAATGAGATAATTCAAAAGTATAGAGTATGTTAATGATAAGTGTTAAAGATGAAAATAAAGCAGAGAAGGGGGATATACAATTTTTTTGAAAAATTGTTGAAGATAGGATGGCCTGGGATAGCTTTGCTACCAACCAGTGTTCAACAGAAATTGTTAGAGGCCAGACAAGAAATTGAGGCAAGGCTTTACTGGGGTCCTTAGTAGCTCAGATGGTGAATCTATCTGCAATGCAGGAGATCTAGGTTTAGTCTCTGGGTCTGGAAGATCCCGTGGAGAAGGGAATGGCAACCCACTCCAGTATTCTTGCCTGGGGAATTCCATGGACAGAGGAGCCTGGCAGGAAAAGGCCACAGTCAATGGAGTCACAAAGAGTCAGACCCGACTTAGTGACTGAACAATAACTAGTCTATGAATGGTGCTTGATGTTTGCACTTGATAAACAAGGATGTGAGGAAGTGGGTGAATTGAGAGTAAAATGAAGGGTAGAAAAAAGGGAAAGAGGACACGATTATCTGATTTGTGCCAGGCCTGGTTCTAGTCTAGGACTGTGAAGTGTTTTACTATCTTCACAAAGCATTGCTCTGCTTTTCAGATTGTTTGGTTTTATCCTGGAGAGAGGAATAGGAATGCCTTGGCAGATTCAATTGTAAGATTTTGATGATTAGGCCAGGAGAGTGGGCTATGATATTTGTTGGCAATATTTGTTGCACATGTACTTTTTGCCAGGCGCACTGTAGATGCTGAGGATATAAGCACCATAAGACACAGGATCAGCCCTCAGAAGGATCACAAGACCACAAGGATCAGCTTGTGGTCTTCTGGGTCACACGGATGAGCACACAAGCAATTTTAATACAGGGCTGTGGGACACATGGAGGACTATCTGACTTAGTTTTATTTATTTTTTAGGAACTTTTAAAAAAAAGATTTATTTTATTTCTTGGCTGAGCTGGGTCTTTATAGCTGCCTGGGTTTTATCTAGTTGTGGTGAGCAGGAGCTACTCTTCATTGTGGTGTGCAGGCTCCTCATTGTAGTGGTTTCTGTTGTTGCGGTGTGATTGTGGCCGGGGCACCGGCTTTGTTGCTCGGGGACATGGAATCTTTCCCAGACCAGGGACTGAACTCCTGTTTCTTGCATTACAAGGTGGATCCTTAACCACTAGACCACCAGGGAAGCCCGGCCTTAGCTTTAGAGTGTCAAGAGGAGTTCCTGGAGAAGGAAGACCAGAACAATGAGTAGGAATTACTTAGGCAAAAGTGAAGGGGTAGGAGGGTTGTATTTTAGGCAGAAAAACAGAATGTGCAAAAGATGGGAGATGAGGTGAATTCAGCGCACTTGAAGTGAAGGATGCTGGTAAGCCACAGTGGATTGATCAGATTGTTTAAATAGGTCCTCGAAAACTACAAGACTTCCACAGTATAAGACTCGTGTCCTGTTCCTGTCTCCTGGCTTCTTTGTCTTATTCTGGAAGGCAGCTATGTTCACTACTGTACTGCCAGCTCCTGTTTCTGTTTTATTTTATTTGAGCTACTTTGGGTTTTCTGTTTTCCATCAACAAGGTTATTAGAAATGAATCGAGGATGAATCAGGGTCCACTATCAGCCATTGCAGATTTATTACTGATCTTAACAACCTTCACTCTTAACTTGGCCTACTTTAGTATTTACTTCTGTTGTTTCTTTATGTAAAAATGTAAAAATATTTTACATGTAAAAAATTTCACTGAAACAGAGACCGTGCCACTGCAGCTTCCAGTTTTTGGCAGAGAACATGAAAATAAGCACATTTACACATATTATTGGTGAGTCTATTTTCTTTCTGGTCTTTTATCTTCATCCTTTTATCCTTATTTTATTGGAATCACCCTCCTCTGATGACTGGGGCAGAAACTGTGCCTTATATGGGGGGCCCTGGAAGCATGGAGGGTCTGTTTATAAAGACTTAGTAAAGGTGGAGACTCCAGGTATGGGAGAAAACGCAAATGAGTCCAGTGAAAACTTTTTCCCCTGAACGCGGATACCTTATAATAACAATCATTCTCCCCTCTCCCAGAAATCCTTCTCTTTGTGCTGAGTCAGCCTTATCCTGCTGTTTCAATTTATTCTCTTGCTCTCCTGCAATAAGAGTAAATGTTGAATTTTTCACTTATTGCTTAGGAGTCTTTATATCTGGAAAGAATTGAGAGTTTATCTGTATTGTTGTTCCCCATCTGCTGATAAGGAAACAGCCTGAGACAGGTAAAGAACTCCCTAATGGCTCATGTCCAGCCCATTGCAGAACCCGGATGTGTCCTCAGACCAGAAGCCAGGTCTTCTGACTTGAATTTCAGGGTCTATTCTCTTCAGCTGTTAGCTTTCACCAGAGGCAAAAATTTTTAAAAAATGAGGAAAAACGGTTATCTGGAGTCCCCATGGGTTTTTGCTTGACATGGCTACTTGTTCAAAATGCTTAGGCAGTTGGGCGTTTTTGTTAGAGCAATTGATCTCTAGACATTTATGCAAAGTTATAAAATAGGGCCAATAGTATAAAATTTGAGATTAAAACAGGGATATTATAAAGTGATTAATCATTGTGTGAAATGTTTTACTGAGTAGGTACTCCTTTTATTTGCTAGTTATATATATATACATAAATATGTATTCTAGAAATATAAATATTTAGACATATCTAATATGGCTGGCTATCTATGATTTATTTGTTTATTAATTACTGAAGTATAGTTGATTTGCAATGTTGTGTTAGTTTCAGGCATACAGCAAAGTGATTCAGTTTATATATATATATGTATATATTCAGATTCTTTTTTTTTTGCTGCAAAAAGCTTTATTGTTTGCATTTGGTCCAAGGCTTGGGAGAGGGCTCCAGAGGCTCCTAGTTGTGCTTGTGAGCCTTTCCAAGCTGGGCTCACCCAACCCCACCTGGGGACCAAACAGCCTGCAGAGGTTGGTCAGGTGGTCACCCATCTTCTTGATGGGTTTCACCTGCTCCTGCAGGAAGTGACTCTCCTGAAAGTCACAGAGGTGGGCCATACAGATCCTAAAGGGCCTGTTTCAGGTTCTTCATGAGAATGGTGTTTCCACACGATCCTGGATTTTACCCCACTCATCTTGAGACATCTTCTGCACGTCCTGGAAGAAAGCGCAGCTGCTGTGCTGGCTTTGCATTTTTGAGAGACTCAGCACCCTCATCCTTCTTCTGGAAAATCTGGGGGAAAATGTGGCCCATGCCAGAGCCATATCGTCACAGTCGAAATAGACGAGAGGTAGGTGCGGGAGGCCCGCAGATGCGTGTTGACCAGGCAGTTGACAGCCCCCTGTTGGCAGAATAATTCTGATGTATCCCGGAGCTCATGGTTGATGGGTAATAAGGAGTTAAGCTCAAAACATGGTGTTGGCTGGTCCCAGTTACCGAGGAGAGCTGAGTGGCTGATTCTGAAGATTGGGACTGGAAAAAAGGTTGGAGGGTGGTCAGGGACTGGAGCAAGGGGCATCCCTGGGTCTCTTCTATTTGAACATTGTTGAAGGAGAGACAGATCTGCGGGACCAAGGGGCACATTGCCAGATTCTTTTCCTGTAGGGGTTATTACAAAATATTGAGTATAGTTCCCTGTGCTAGACCGGTCCTTGTTGACTATCTGTATTATGTAGTGTGCATATGTTAATCCTAAACTCCTAATTTATCCCTGCCTTTCCCTTTGGTATTCTCTCCTGGAGAATCCTGTGGACAGAGGACCCTGGCAGGCTACAGTCCATAGGGTTGCAAAGAGTCAGACACCATTGAAGCATCTGAGCACAACTCCCCTTTGGTAACCATAAATTTGTTTGGGTCTATTTCTGTTATTTCTTTATTATTTATATGCAACTTTTCCAGGAATCTGTTGCTTCAAGGGAAGCCTGATCATTGACTAGGGTTTTATAACTCACTCTGCTGCTGCTGCTGCTAAGTCACTTCAGTCGTGTCCGACTCTGTGTGACCCCAAAGACGGCATCCCACCAGGCTCCCCCATCCCTGGGATTCTCCAGGCAAGAATACTGGAGTGGGTTGCCATTTCCTTCTCCAATGCATGAAAGAGAAAAGTGAAAGTGAAGTCACTCAGTCTGTCTGACTGTTAGCGACCCCATGGACTGCAGCCCACCAGGCTACTCCGACCATTGGATTTTCCAGGCAAGAGTACTGGGGTGGGGTGCCATTGCCTTCCCCATAACTCACTCTAGCTGTGTTAAAAGGCTCAATGAAAGTTTTTGACTTTCATATTGAACTCTGTAGCAATTTATGGGGGATCAATTATGTTTTATCCTGTAGCGTTCCAGCTGAGCTTGTGACTGAGCTTGCAAACCTGGGACTTGGGTAGGAAATAGGAGACACTTTTTGTTTGGCGGTGGTAAGAGAAGATATGATTTGTCTTTATAACCCTCTGGTGAGCTTTTCTTATGAAAGCTTGCTTTGAATCTTTAGGCTGGGATCTGTTCTGTGATCATTACAGCTTTTCAATGTAATAAAAAGCTAATATGTACTTATCTGTTTAGTAGGCTTCTATGTGTTTCAGAGGTTTAACTCTTTATGACTCCATGATAAGTGAGTAAGCAGTGGGAAGCCACCATCATTATTTCTTCCTGGAGAGTCGAAAAGAGAAAGGCTTATAGTTTATCCAGACAACTTAGGCCTGTGTTAAGAGGCATGGATAATCTTAATGCCTAAATAACATACTGATAGTTTGCTAAATATGTCTAGCAATTTCTCAAGCCTGTGAAAGCCAAATAATGTTTAAAAAATAGGTTTAGTAGTATTTAACATCAAATCCCTATAAATTAGAATAAATATTGAAGATGAGAGGCAGCTACTGACTAAAGAGTGGGAGCACAGTGATACCATCGACCACATTTGTTTTTTCTGACTCCCAGTGGTTAAGTTGATTAATCTGCATCCTGTGACATAAATGAGATGTTGTCTGCAGCATTAACTCACTTTTTATACAAGTTGTCCCATTATTCTGTTATGAGGATAGGCTAGGTGAAGTCACAATGACAAAAAGCCCTTACATTTTGATGGCTTATAGGTAACAATAATTTACTTTTTTGCCCATGCCACGTGATCGATGAGAATTGACAGGAGGTCTATGCTTATCTCAGTCATGCAGAAACACTCAGGATGATGGTAATTCCAACTCAGTCTGAGCATCTATGATTCCCAGGAAGCATGAATGGAGTTCTGCAGAGTATTAACCTAGTAATTAAATGCTTCTGCCTACAAGAGACACATACCATTTCTACTCACATTTCATTGCCCAAGTTCAGTTCAGTTGCTCAGTTGTGTCTGACTCTTTGCAACCCCATGGATTGCAGCATGCTAGGCTTACCTGTCTATCACAACTCCCAAAGCTTGCTCAAACTCATGTCCATCGAGTCAATGATGCCATCCAACTGTCTTATCCTCTGTCATCCCCTTCTCCTCCTGCCTTCAGTCTTTCTCAGGGTCAGGGTTTTTTCCAATGAGTCAGTTCTTTGCATCAGCCAAAGTATTGGAGTTTCAGTTTCAGCATCAGTCTTACCAATGAATATTCAGGACTGATTTCCATTAGGATTGACTGGTTTGATCTCCTTGCAGTCCAAGGGACTCTCTCAAGAGTCTTCTCCAACACCACAGTTCAAAAGCATCAATTCTTTGGTGCTCAAAGTGAGTCGCATGTCCACACCCAGTTCAAGGGGTCAGAGAAACACAGTCCCACAAAGGCTCTGAAAAGAGTGAAAAAAACCAAGTGATACAACTATGATATAGTAGCACATTGAATTGGTAAGATATTATATGTAATACTTTACTTTCCTCTTTGCATTTTCAATAAATGAAATAACAGGATGATATTTCCAGTGATGTGATTGATTTTTATTTAGAAGGTCAAGTGGGTTATTCTGAATACCCTCTTTTATTATTTCTATGTGGTTATAGTATATGGAGACCATGACCATTTAATTTATGTCATGCCCAGAAAACTTACTTGAACGTTGAATTAAATTGTTAATTTTATAGTTTCCAGAGTTAGTATTACTCTTTGCTTACTAGGTTTCTTCTACAATTTTTAAAAATTTGTTTAATTACTTGAGAGTCTCTCATAGAAAAATTAAAAAAATTTGACATGAGAATTAGAACCTTTGATCTAAAAAGGCTGTAGCTTGTTAAATATGTCCAATGTGAGAGGCACATTACTAGCTACTTTATGTTATCTTATTTAATCTCTCCATCAGTTCTATGCAATAGATATTATAGTCTCTTTTATAGGTGTGAAAACAGACTCATAGTAGTTAAGCAGTTAATCTAGGCATACTGCATTTATGGAGCTGCAATTTGCCCTTCTCCAGGGGATCATTCCGATCCAGGGGTTGAACCCAGGTCTTCTGCACTGCAGGTGGATTCTTACCAGGGAGCCTATATCTTACTTACCTAATGCTTTATGAGGATTAAATTAGTTATTATTTGCAAAATGCTCACAACAGTTGTGAGAACAGAGTAGGTGTTGTACAATTGTTTTACGTGAATGAAATCTGTGGCTTTGGTCATGAGAGTACAGAATTGGAAACGCTGAACAACGAAGTATTCCCAAGACAGTAGGGGCAGAAAACCAGGAATATCTCTTTTAGGCAGAGGGAATCTCTCTAGTTTTTGATGGAATGAAACTCTAATCTTCGGTTATATTTTGGAGGAGAAGGTATACAGGATCCATCTATTTTTTAGGTAGCTGACTGGCTGTTACTTTTCTCATTTATTTATATAAACGATTAAGTTACCTGATAAAAACAGAATGGTGTTTAGTCACTAAGGCATGTCTGACTCTTTGTGGCCCCATGGACTGTAGCCCACCAGGCTCCTCTGTCCGTGGGATTTCCCAAGCAAGAATACTGGAGTGGGATGCCATTTCTTTCTCCAGTGGATATTGTAGACCCAGGGATTGAACCCAGGTCTCCTGCATTGGCAGGTGAATTCTTTACTACTGAGCCATCAGGGAAGCTGGATTAAAACACAATATCTATACTCAATTTAGGCACAGGAAGGCACTTCGTTACTTGAAAGATTTGGGAAAGAGTTTCTTGACTTTCTGTGGGTCTCATGGTGCAACGCCCCTTCCCACCCACCTTGTCCTGCTCTATGTTCTGTGTGTTATAGATTCTTAATAAATATTTGTAACTCAAGTGGGCTGGAATAGCAGTTCTTGATGGTTTCTCTATATAAAATAGAATGAAACCTCTGTTTAAATTTTCAGATTCTTCCTCTTTTTAAAAATTATGGGCAGGATAGGTATTAGGCAAAACTTAGAGCCAAGATATGCAGCTAATGCAATTTGAAAGGAGCTTTATTATTTATAAAAAAAATTTTGATTTATGTTTTTACCTTTTTGTAGTAAAACAGGTAATTTCCTTTATTGGGCCTATATTTGGAGTTTCCCTTATACTTTGGTTCATGTCATGACCACCTGGATTTGTGCTATTACAGTGAATTAAACTGAAACATGATAACTATTGTGAAGTTACATTATTAAAATCAATAACAGCAGCAAAACGGCACCAACATTTCATTCTTAACTGCTTTACTAATGTGTGAAAGGAAATATATTTGTAAAAAAATTTTTTTTCATGTTGAGAATAACATTTTAGGACTATCAGTGAAATTTAAAGTCAGTCACTAGATAGAAACTCCCTTTTAGGTACATTAAAAATGTTCACTTCTGAATTTGTCATTGTGTTTATTTATTTAGTTTTTGGTTGTGCTGGTTATTCACGGCTGCTTGAGCTTTTCTCCAGTTGCAGCGAGCGGGGGCTCCTCTCCAGCTGTGGTGTGTGGGCCTCTCAGTGTGGCAGCTTCTCTTGCTGCGGAGTGTGGGCTCAAGGTGCTCAGGTTTTACCTGTTTTGACTCCTGGACTCTGAAGGCCCAGTAGTTGTGGTGCAGGAGCTTAGTTGCTCCTAGGAATGTGGAACCTTCTCAGACCAGGAATCGAACTCATGTCCCCTGCATTGGCCTGAATTTAAACGTTTTACTTTTTCAATAATCATGCTTTTTCCCCTTAAAAAAAACTGTGGCTAAAATACACAGAGCATGAAATTTACCATCTTAACCATATAAAAGTATACAGTTCATTTGTGTTAAGTACATTCACATTGTTGTGCAACCAGTCTACAGAACTTTCTTCATCTTGCAAACCTGAAACTTCTGTACCCATTAAAGGACAACTCCCCATTTCACCATACTTGTAGCTCCTGGGAACTACTATTCTCCTTTTTTGTCTCTGTGAATTTGACCTCATATTAGTGAAATCATATTGTATATGTCTTTTTGTGACTGGGTTATATTATGTAGCATAATGTCCTCAAGGTTCATACATAATGTAGCCCATGTCAGAATTTCCTTCCTTTCTAATCTGGAGTAATATTTCCACTGTACGGATCTATCATATTTTGTTTACCCATTCATTTGTCAGTGGTTGATGGATGCTTCTGTGTTTTGGCTACTGCAAATAAGGCTGCTTTGAACATTGATAAGCAAATATCTTTTTAATAATAGACCTTGCTTTCAGTTCCTTTGGGTTCGTCGCCAGAAGTAGGGTTGATAGATCATACAGTAATTTCATGTTTTTTTTGACCTCGTCATCTGGCAGATGAGTTCTTAGTTCCTTGACCAGGATTGAACGTTAACTGTTTGCAGTGGAAGTGCAGAGCCCACCGCTGCCAGGAAGTCCCCCATGTTTATTTTTTGAGGAACACCATACTATTTTAATAGCTTTAAAAATTCACTTTAATTTTTACTTTTATCAAAGCAAACTGTGCACAAAAATAATTAGATAGTACTGAAATGACTTAGTTACTGCACCCATTTCCCTAAAATAGTTATGTCACAAATTTTGGTTCTTACATTATTATGATGATTATAAGTATTTTATGTTCCTGTCCATTATGAGCTGTATGATAAGTTTCTTTTCTTGTGCTAATTTTTTTTCATGTTGATTATAACATTTAAGGATAACCAGTGAAATTATTATTTTTTGCTTCTTTTTTTCTTTTCCTTTTTTTAATCAGTGAAATTTCATCAGTAATTAAATGATGAGATCTCATCTATGTTTATATTTATATTATTCCTGGAATTGTTAATATCTCATTTTTTTTTCATTGACTTTGTCTCTGCACTTATTGCTATACAGTATTTCCCAAATGCTTTAATCGAGCTGTCAAATGCTTCTACTGGTTTTTCCAAATGCTCAAGCACATCATTCATCCTATTGGTTCCACTCTTTCCTTATGCAGCCTTCCTCCTGCAGCTCTGTCCTCCTGCTCTCCTCTGGCTGGGTTGAGTTCTAGGCTTGATGTACAGCTGATATCCCAGGACTTGTCTTCATCCCTTTGGGTGTTGGATGTTCTTCCTTAGTTCTTCTATCTTAGACTTACTTTTGCCTTACTCTGCCTTTCTTTTTTCTTCCTGGGAACTTTGAGAATCTTTATTCCTGGTACAAGTCTTTTCTTATTCCCTGTGCTTGGAAAACGATGGGTCTTTTTGTATTATTTTCTTGATGGCTCCTTTCCTCTGTTTTTTTCTCTTCTCTCTTAAATGGAACTTGTCCTGTTTCAGGTTAAATCACTTGAACTAATTCTCTAACTTTCTTATTCATCTCTTATTTTCCATTTCTTTGTCTTTTTTTTTTTTCAACTTTGAGAGATTTCCTTGGCTGAGATCACATTCCAACTTTACTGAGCTTTTCTTTTTGCCTTCATATCTATTTAAACATTTCCAGTAATTCTTTCTTGTGCTCCCATTGCTATTTAAAAAAGTATTAGCTTGTTTCTGTTTTTTGAATGTACTACATTATTTTTACTTCTTGGCCACATTTAATACGGACTTTAAAGTTTCTTCTTTGTTTTGTCTATAGTTTATCCATTTCCTCCAGGTTCTGCTTTTCTGTTTATTTTTATGATCTTACACTTCCATACTTTGAATTCTTTCCTCAAATTTCTAATCATCCTTGGTTGTCTTTCCCATTTAAATGTGAGGCACAAAAATGCTGATAGAAAACTCTGTGCACCTAAGGTGGGCTTCTCTGACATGACAGGTTATAAGCAGATCTTTTGTTCAGGATCATAATTGTTAGATCTTTTCTCTGAGCCATTCAGTTTCTCCCCCAAATTCCTTGTCTCCTGCCAAGAGATGTGTGCCTGGCTGTTAGCATCCTGGACATAGAATGGAGGTCTTATTAATAATAAGCAGGCTTCATTTAATTCTTATTTTCAGTTTAGCATCTCACTCTTGCCCTCAGTTCTGAGTGCCTCTGAGCCTGGTGATTATAATGCCGATTAAACTGCCTTTTTAAAGCTTGTAAGTTGTTATTTCTCAGTTCTATTATAATTTGCCTTGCTGGTGATATCTGAGGTTCTATGACTGATAAGTTAATATAATTTAAAAAATCAAACACATTTGACCTTCTGGAAAGGCAGCAAGTACTTTTAAAAGTTACATGAGCAAAGAAAAATTAATCACAGAAAAAGGAGGAAGCGATTCCCTTAGGCAGAAATGTTTTCAAGAGATTTAATTTTTGACCTGATAAATACAACTGATGAAAAGTAGGAATGACAGTTACTAAGCTGCTGTTATGTGGGATCTAGCAGCAATCTAAAGAAAGAAAAAAAGATAGTCACTCAGTTGTGTCTGACTCTTTGTGACCCCACAGACTATAGACTATCAGGCTCCTCTGTCCATGGAATTCTCCAAGCAAGAATACTGGAGTGGGTTGCTATTTCGTTCTCCAAGCAGTGATCTAAGGCATAGTATTAATTTAACTGTCATATGGGCAGCTACAGGATGAAGATGGAATTAGTAGTTTGAAATGGAAACAGAAGATGAAACAGACAAAAATTCCTTGAAACCTGGAAGCTGGGAGGGGTTTGCAAGGGAAAACGGAAGATTTTTCTTAAAGCCAAGAACAGGGAGAGATTGCAAGGGAGAGAAAAACTCAAGCATGGAGCATAGTATGGTTGATGTATAAGTGAAAGAGAAAGTGAAGTTGCTCAGTCCTGTCCGACTCTTTGCGACTCTGTAGCCTGCCAGGCTCCTCTGTCCATGGGATTCTCCAGGCAAGAATACTGGAGTGGGTTGCCATTTCCTTCTCCAGGGGATCTTCCCAACCCAGGGATTAAACCACGATCTCCCGCATTGCGGGCAGACGCTTTATCCTCTGAGCCACCAGATGTACAAGTAGGAACCTTAAAAGCTGAGACCAAGAGGTGCTGAGTGACCACAATGGCTTTGATCCATGACCATGAACTGGGACTGTGCCCTTTATATCCTAGACTATAGTTTCCTAAGACCCTGCTGTAGGATGGTCTCTTGGGTCTGGCCAGGTGGCTAATTCAGGTTTTCCTCATGTCCATGGCAGAGGGAGCCTTTTTTTTTTCCATTAAGAGTGAATACAAGACCTTTGTGTTTTAACTAGACTGTCAGAATATATCTCTGCCCTTTTGGTTGTTAATACTTCTGACAGGCTGCCTCTTACTTGCAGAGACTTAAGAGTTGCTTTGTGGGCTTTCCTGGTGGCTCAGATGGTAAAGGATCTGCCTTCGATGCAGGAGACCTGGGTTCGATCCCTGGGTTGGGAAGATCCCCTGGAGACGGGAATGACTACCCACTCTAGTAGGATTGCCTGGAGAATCTCACGGACAGAGGAGCCGGACGGGCTGCAGTCCATGGGGTTGCAAGGAGTTGGACACGACTGAGTGACTAACACTTTCACTTTTCAACAGTTGCTTTGTAGCTCTCTCAAAGAGTCTGTCTCTCACTTTTACTACTTCTGCTGTAAGTTAACCTCTTTCCTTTACCTTCTTTTGGAGACAGATGACTCAGGTGTTGGGATTAACCGCTCCCAAAGGTTTCACGGTCCCAGCCCACTTCTTAGGCTCTCTAGGGTCAGACTGGTCTGGGGGAGGTTGAGTGAGAAGAACTTGGTCCATGTTCACAAGATGCCCTGATTCCCTGGGGCAGGCATGCTGTGTCTGGGCTGCAGGGAGCGGGGGCACTGTGCTTCCTGGAGAAGTCTTGGGGGAGGGGTCCAAAGAGATTTCTACAAAAGCACAGCCTTTCTGTGAAGTGTCCTGTTGTATTTTGAAAAACGTTCATGCAATTAAAAAATTTAAAATCCATACTGTATCTGTATTGTTCTAATGGTTAAATATTGATGATATAAAGTTTGCATAAATAAAAATTTTATTTCCTCTCTAGTCTTCAGATATACATGGTACACATGCTTTATGGCATGACTGCACACCCTTGGTGGCTCCCTTCTGTGACCCTCTGGAGTCATGTATAGGTGAATCTGACAAGTAAAGAATTAGAAAGAACATTGAACCAGACATGGGAGAATGTGTCTATGACCTTGGTTCTCTGCTCACAGGCCNCTGTCTCTTATACACATCTAGATGTGTATAAGAGACAGGTACACATGCTTTATGGCATGACTGCACACCCTTGGTGGCTCCCTTCTGTGACCCTCTGGAGTCATGTATAGGTGAATCTGACAAGTAAAGAATTAGAAAGAACATTGAACCAGACATGGGAGAATGTGTCTATGACCTTGGTTCTCTGCTCACAGGCCATGTACCTGAAGGTCAACTGCCTATTCTCTCTGAATCCCTGTTTTCTCCTCTGTAAAGTGAGGAGTTTGGAATCAATGTTCTCTCTCTCTTTTTTTTTTTTTTCTCATTAGCATTTCTCTCTCCTGAATTACCTAGATTTTTGTCTCAATATTCTGCTTCACTTCACGCAAAACCATGGCCACCTTATAATCTCTACAGATCCCCTTTTATTTGCAGTATTTGTGGTAAAATGGTATTAGTGCTCCCCGTGAGGTGGTTGGAAGCCACCAAGAATAAAAGTTATTGCAAAGCTCTTTGTGTTACATAGAGAATAGCATACAGTCATGTTAATTAATTTTACGCTTATGTGGTTTCAATTCCAACCTGGCCTTTTCATTTGAACATACATATGTATTTACGTATGAAGTGTGTAATTAGGTTTGTCGAATTATGTTCTTGGCTTAAAGTCTCTTCCAGGCATAATACTTAAAAAAATCAAAACAATTAATTAAAAAGTAGAATTGTTTTGACTATTTTCATTAGAAGAGAGATGTTAAAACTCAGAGTGGCTTGGAGGTTGTTGGAAGACACATGCATGCAGGTCTGAAACAGGCCTCTGGATATTTGATGTGAACAAAACTGATACAGTATTTCGAAATGATTGTGCTAGGATTTAGGGATTTGTTTTTATCCTTGGCACAGAGTTCAGCTGTTTTTCCTAGGGAAAAACACTTCCTGAGGTGAAGTAAGCACTGTTTCATAAGGTTTTGCTCCATCTCACATGGAATAATCTACAAATTACTCGCAAGACTTTGATGCTAGGTCCAAGGGGAGGAAACCTGAGGGCTGTTACAGTTTCAAAATTGGGCCCAATGGCAAAGACCCAGGACCCTGGGGAGGAAGATTTTAGCAAAAGTTTCTGGTCAAGGAAACACCTTAAAATCCACAGACTTTTGAGCCTCTGTATGAGCAGGACATGTGGTTTCTGAGAACATGACTGTTTTCTGAGTGTTTATCAGGACACAGTCCTGCTCAGACAAGCTTGGAACATCCCACTTCTCCCATCCCATTTTCTGCCATTCCCTGCACTGATCCTGTCTGTAGCCAAGCTGAACAATTTTCTGTTCCTTTGACAGAGGATGAGATGGCTGGATGGCATCACTGACTCAATGGACATGAGTCTGAGTGAACTCCGGGAGTTGGTGATGGACAGGGAGGCCTGGCGTGCTGTGATTCATGGGGTCACAAAGAGTCGGAAGTGACTGAGCAACTGAACTGAACTGAACTGAACTGAAACGAAGTCACTGTGTACTTGTGTGTTCCTCGCTTCCTTGCTCAGCTGGTCAGATCTCACTTACCATTCAGTGGATGCTCTACTTTCATCTTCTGTAGGAATTTTCTGCTAGTGGCACCTCTACCCCAAAGGGAATGAAAGGGCCACCTGCTATGCTTTAACACGCTCTCCGCTCATCACTCTTCTCACTTGGGTTGTTATTTTGGGTTAATATCTGTTCACCTGCTAGATTGGGTGCTCTAGGTGGGGAAAGAAGGGACCAGGCCATATTCAAGACTGTATTCCAGACTGGCCCAGGCTCGATAAACATTCATTTAAATGACGACTGCATGTCATGCCTACCTGGGTCTGTATTTTCTCTGGGCTTTGTTGTCTTTTTTTCCTGATTGCACTTGGCACTTTATTAGTAAGGGAGTGTGGCCTGGGAAAGGGGAGGCTGGGATGGATAGGACCAGAGCCCATCTTGTGGTCTTGCTCAGTTTCCCGTGCAGCCAATTCGAGCATCAGAAGAGTGCCAAGATCGAGGAGTCCTGAATTACCTCAAGTACATCTGACCATTCTGTCTTTAGTCTTTCCCAAATCTGTCGTTTAGCCTTCATGGGGTACTGTTTTGAATGCATGGGCTCTGAAGTCAGTCTGCTGGTTGGAATCATCTACTACTTATGAGCTATGTGACTGCTATAAACCTTGGTTTCCTCATCTGTAAAATGGGGATAATAATATCTCTGTAGGAATTTTCTGCTAGTGGAACCTCTGCCCCAAAGGGAATGAAAGGGCTACCTGCTATGCATTAACACGCTCTCCGCTCATCACTCTTCTCACTTGGGTTGTTATTTTGGGTTAACGTCTGTTTACCTGCTAGATTGGGTGCTCTAGGTGGGGAAAGAAGGGACCAGGACATATTCAAGACTGTATTCCAGACTGGCCCAGGCTTGATAAACATTCATTTAAATGATGACTGCATGTCATGCCTACCTGGGTCTGTATTTTCTCTGGACCTTGTTGTCTTTTTTTCCTGATTGTACTTGGCATTTTATTAGTAAGGGAGTGTGGCCTGGGAAAGGGGAGGCTGGGATGGATAGGACCAGAGCGCATCTTGTGGTCTTGCTCAGCTTCCCGTGCAGCCAATTCGAGCATCACAAGAGTGCCAAGATCGAGGAATCCTGAATTACCTCAAGTACATCTGACCATTCTGTCTTCAGTCTTCCCTAAATCTGTCGTTTAGCCTTCATGGGGTAGTGTTTTGAATGCATGGGCTCTGAAGTCAGTCTGCTGGTTGGAATCACCTACTACTTATGAGCTATGTGACTGCTATAAACCTTGGTTTCCTCATCTGTAAAATGGGGATAATAATAGGATTACTGAGTTGTTCTAAGGATTAAATGAGTGAATATTTGCAAACTCCTTAGAATAATTTTTGACTGACACTTAAGTTGTATTTTATTTATTTATTGAAGTTGTATTTTGAATAGGTAAAATAATTTTGGGGAATCTAAACCAACACAGTAGATGGAAGGGTGATAACTATGGGACCAGTCCCCATATTGTAGAGAATGACCTTTGCTGATTAGTACCATGCAAATTTGCCTCCTATACAAAGATGGTTAGATATGATTTCAGAATAAATCTCATTGCAGGAGAGAAAACTTTATTATCAACTGAAAAACATCCCAGACCTGTAGCTCAGGAAAAGAAAATATAACTTGAATGCCCTTGTCACCTAATTTTTAAGAACTTTGCAGTTCTCATTTAAACATATCATTACCCTGTTCAACACTTGAATTGTCTTCTTTTTAAATTTATTTTTGAAAATGTTTATCTTTTAGAAAATATTTATTTTTTTTAATTAGCCAGGTATTAGTTGTGGCGTGGAGGATCTTTTTGTCACAGCACGTGGATCTTTGGTTATGGCATACAGGATCTAGTTCCCTCACCAGGGACTGAACCTGGGCCGCCTGCATTGGGAGTGTGGCGTTGTAGCCACTAGACCGCCACAGAAGACCCTTGGATTGTCTTCTTATTACTCCAGATTTCTCACTGTGCCTTCCAAGCCCCACATAACCTGACCTTACGTACCTTCTGTAGCTTCATCTCTCTTTTTTTGGCCAGTCCTTGGGACATCAGGATCTTAGTTCCCCGACCAGGGATCAAACCTTTGGCCCCAGCAGTGGAAGAGTAGAGTCTTAACCGCTGGACTGCCAGGGGAGTTCCGACAGCCTCATCTCTTGTCACCACTCCCTTTATCTTCCAGACGTGCACTCCTGTCCATTCCCAAACATGCGGGGCTCTTTTCCCTCTATGTTCCCCCTTCCTTCCATTGTATAAGCAGATCTCTTCCTGTTGCTCTGGTTTTCAACTCAAGATAAGTGTTACGACTTCTGTACTAGCTTAGGGACCTTGGCTATCTCATCCCCTAGCATTTGGATCTCTCTTACTGTACTTATTTTCTTACTGTGGTGCATTTTTTCTGCTTAATTGTCAACATTCCCCATTAGATGATAAGCTCCGCTGGGGCAGGAGTCAAGTGTGTTTTGCTCACTGTTTTTCTATCCCTAGTATCTTAAATAAGATCTGGTGTTCAGTAGGGATTCAGTAAATACTTACTGAATGGTGTTTAATTTTAGAAATCAGAAGCTTTTAAGTCTAACCCAACCCAGATGTCAGCTCTCTGCGTGTCCCCAAGTCTTCCAGCTTGTTGCAGTGAGATTGTCCATTAAGACTGAGTGAAATTGGAACTTCCTTGGTGGTCCAATGGTTAAGACTGAGCTTCCAACTCAGAGGGTGTGGGTTCAATTCCTGGTTGGGGAACTAAGATCCTACAAGTGAGGTTAAAAAAAAAAAAAAATGTGGCGTTGTAGCCACTAGACCGCCACAGAAGACCCTTGGATTGTCTTCTTATTACTCCAGATTTCTCACTGTGCCTTCCAAGCCCCACATAACCTGACCTTACGTACCTTCTGTAGCTTCATCTCTCTTTTTTTGGCCAGTCCTTGGGACATCAGGATCTTAGTTCCCCGACCAGGGATCAAACCTTTGGCCCCAGCAGTGGAAGAGTAGAGTCTTAACCGCTGGACTGCCAGGGGAGTTCCGACAGCTTCATCTCTTGTCACCACTCCCTTTATCTTCCAGACGTGCACTCCTGTCCATTCCCAAACATGCGGGGCTCTTTTCCCTCTATGTTCCCCCTTCCTTCCATTGTATAAGCAGATCTCTTCCTGTTGCTCTGGTTTTCAACTCAAGATAAGTGTTACGACTTCTGTACTAGCTTAGGGACCTTGGCTATCTCATCCCCTAGCATTTGGATCTCTCTTACTGTACTTATTTTCTTACTGTGGTGCATTTTTTCTGCTTAATTGTCAACATTCCCCATTAGATGATAAGCTCCGCTGGGGCAGGAGTCAAGTGTGTTTTGCTCACTGTTTTTCTATCCCTAGTATCTTAAATAAGATCTGGTGTTCAGTAGGGATTCAGTAAATACTTACTGAATGGTGTTTAATTTTAGAAATCAGAAGCTTTTAAGTCTAACCCAACCCAGATGTCAGCTCTCTGCGTGTCCCCAAGTCTTCCAGCTTGTTGCAGTGAGATTGTCCATTAAGACTGAGTGAAATTGGAACTTCCTTGGTGGTCCAATGGTTAAGACTGAGCTTCCAACTCAGAGGGTGTGGGTTCAATTCCTGGTTGGGGAACTAAGATCCTACAAGTGAGGTTAAAAAAAAAAAAAAAGAAAAAAGACTGAGTGAAATTGGCTTGAGTCTCCATCCCATTTATGGTGGGTCATCTCATCTCTGTGGGACTTTGGAGGATGATTCTCTTTCTCCCAGACATCTCTGCTGACCTTTTGCAATTTATCTCCTTGCCTGGTGGTCCTTTTCTCTACGGCAGCTCTCTACCAGACACCATCTCAATTCCTTTACTGCCCAAAGTGCTCCCGCTCAAGGCTCTGTGAGTCATGGTTACTCAGCAGTGCATTGCAGCCAGCAACTTAAAATTTGACACATCTCCTTTTTGAATGATCCTATGTCTCTTCCATCTCTGAACTTTTTCTTACTCATCTTTTGGACTTGGATGGCAGCTTCCTGTGATGATTCTGGTCCCTCTTTGTCTTTTGCCCTATACCCAAGTTTCCCAATTCTTGTTAATTTCTTATACAGACCCAGCTTAGCTGTTTCATTGTCTGGCTTTTTCTCATTCAGGTTCTGTCACTAGAATTTTATTTTTGTAATGAAACCTGCCCACAATGAGTAAGATGGAGGCAGCAGAGGGTCGTGGGAAGAGGATGGGCTCTAGGGCCAAGCAAGCTGGTTCCACACTGAGTCTCCGCCTTTACTGGCTCTGTGGTTCCCCCGGGCTACTTCACTTCTGCTGCCTCAGGGCCCTCCTTGGTAGGATGGTCACTGTCATGGTATAAGATAGGAATTGTAGTGAGGATCTCATGAGTTAGAATGAAATGAAATTTAAAAACTTAGAAAAATGCCTGGCACAGAGTATGTGTGTGTGTGTACTTAGTCACTCAGTCCTGTCTGACTCTGTGCAACCCCGTGGACAGGGTAGCCTGGTGGGCTACAGTCCATGGGGATTCTCCAGGCACTTCTACTGGAGTGGGTTGCCATGCCCTCCTCCAGAGAATCTTCCCAACCCAGGGACCAAACCTAGGTCTCCTGCATTGCAGGCGGATTCTTTACTGACTTAGCCACCGGGGAAGCCCCAGAGTAAGCACCTCTTAAATCTTAACCTGTGTTTTTATTATCTCTTATCTTTTTATAATTGAATGTAGTTGATGTACAATATTATATAAATTACAGGTATACAGTATAAGGATTTACAGTTTTTAAAGTTTGTACTCCATTTACAGTTATTATAAAATATTGGCTGTATTTCTTGTGTTGTATATCTCTGTAGCTTATTTCTTACATAAGAGTTGGCCCTTCTTAATCTTGTATGCTGTGTTGCCCCTCCCTGCTCCCTCTCCCCACTAGTAGCCACTAATTTGTTCTCTATATCTGTGAATCTGCTTCTTCTTTGTTATATTCACTAGTTCGTTGTATTTTTTACATCCCACATATAGGTGATATCATGCAGTATCTGCTTGACATTTTACTTAGCATAATGCACTCTAAGTCCATCTAAGTTGTTGTAAGTGGCAAATTTTCATTCTTTTAACATTTTTTTTTAAATTGAGATGTATGCATAATCAAAGCAGTTGTGTCCCTGAGAGAAATTTTTCAGAAAGCTATTTAGGCAACTGCTTTTTCCTTATTGTACTAACTCCAAGACACTTGTTGGTTTTCTAAGGGGTTTTCTGACTATATTCAGCATATAGGCCTGGCTAAGAGCATCAGCTCAGGGATCAGACTGGACTTAGAACTTGATTCCATCTGGTTTAGTTTTGTGATCTTCAGAAATTGATTAAATTATCTCAGACTCAATTTCCTCATCTATCAAATGGGGACACTACTACTCTCTACAGAGAGTGTGTGTGTTCTGTGAGCCCACGTATATAAAGCATTTAGCACAGTGCCTAGTATGTAATAAGTACACTGTAAGTGACTATTCTGTTATACTGGAACAGAGCAGGGCCTTGTGGTCCTTCCCCCATCTTCTCTGCCTGACTTTTGTTTATGGAAAACTTTAGTCAAAGAATAAGTCTAATCAGAGAAATGAGAAATGCAGAAACAAAGGAAAGCAGTCAGAGGAGACCAGAGGATGATAGTGTACTCACTAAGTGTAGTCAAGCACCTTTAGTTCCTCCTCAAGGGCTGTAGACAATATTCTGAGCCCTAACCTGTGAACTGTCTTATAGATACCGAAACCTTCACCAAGTGAAGAGGTTAAGTACATGATGAGCAGACTGTAGCCATGACATAAGCTGCCACAGTTCCAAGAATTGGCTTCATAGAAATGAAAACAAACTGACCCTGGAACTGAAGATTGCTGCTGCTGCTGCTAAGTCACTTCAGTTGTGTCCGACTCCATGTGACCCCATAGACGGCAGCCCACCAGGCTCCCCCATCCCTGGGATTCTCCAGGCAAGAATACTGGAGTGGGTTGCCATTTCCTTCTCCAATGCATGGAAGAGAAAAGTGAAAGTGAAGTCGCTCAGTCTGTCCGACTGTTAGCGACCCCATGGACTGCAGCCCACGCTAAATCAACCTTGACTATTCATTGAAAGGACTGATGCTGAAGCTCCAGGACTTTGGCCACCTGATGCAAAGAGCTGACTCATTAGAAAAGACCCTGATGTGGGGAAAGACTGAGGGCAAGAGGAGAAGGGGGCTTCAAAAGATGGAGTGGTTGGATGGCATCTCTGACTCAATGGACATGAGTTTGAGCAAACTCTGGGAGATGGTGAAGCACAGGGGAGCCTGGCTGCAGTGAATGAAGTGGCAAATAGCAGGATACGACTTAGCAGCTGAACAGCAATGAACAGCACAACAACCAAAATGACGCTTGTCAGACCACCGATGACTAATCTGAAGATAACTGTCAGTGCTGACTATACTGTTTCTGCATGTAGCCCCCTTCTTTCAGCCTATAAAAGCTCTTTCCCACTGATTGTCAGTGCGGGGAGTTGGCCTTTGGACAGAAGTCTGCCCTAACCCCCACAAGTGGCCAGTAAAAAAACCAAACTTTCCTTTCCACCAACCTGGCCTGTTTATTGGCTTTTGAGTGGCTATCAGCTGGATCCCACACCTTTCGGTAACAATATTAATTTTATTGTTACATTTGTTAATCATCAAGAGCTATAGCATGTGCTTCTTGAAGGCTGAAGAATTAAGTAGCACATCACTTCATCACACCCTGTGGTGTGAAATATCTTTTTATTTACTTAGAAAAGGCTATTAGTCTTGATGTTCAATGGAGCTCTTATAGGAGGGACAAGAGAGGAGGCATGAAATACATTTCATGAGAAGAGCAATGGATCTGTCCATATGGCGCTTTTACCATTGGTAGAATTAAAAACTATGAAATAGAAAGCTTCTCTTCTCAAGGGGCCACAGCTCTCCAGGAGTGGAGCCTTCTGCTCTCCTTTGACTGATGAGTGAATGGATGAATGTAAACTTGCCATCCAGCAGAGTGTCTGATTGAGTGCTACCCTAATGGAGCCATTGGCAAAGGATAAACCAAGACAGAAAGAAAGCTGCATTCCAAATAATGCTCAATGCCTTTCTTGATACTTTTCATTATCACTCATTCCCGTGAGAGGCACTTTGAACCATTTTAAAGCTATTACATTGTAATTTCAGAGGTGACTGTAAATTTGAAAGAACACACATGCATGGTTTCTTAACCATTCAAAGAAAATAGAAATAAATGTAAGATTTGCCATCCAGAATCCACATTCCAAAACTAGTGAGATATTGAAATACTGCTGTGCATTTCATTTGAACTCAGTAGACAATACTTAAAAAAAAAATCCAAACATTAAATATAATAATTCTGGTGCCGATTGTATAGATATATATATCAAAACGGGTAGAGCACCAGAGATCTGAAGGAGGAAAGGACCTTTCAAGAATCAAAGGATCCTGAATTTAGTTCAAATCTTCAGCCAAGTCGTATAAAAAAGTATGAACAGTTGCTTATTGTTTGGGTGGTAGTTAACTTATATGACAAAGCGTTAGAACAATACAAAGAACAGCAAATCTGCTACAAAAAGCAAATGCCTCATATGTTATTCAGTGGCACTAACTCTTCTCTATCTGGGCCAGCCAAGGGGAAAAGAAAAGTCTGAGTTAGTCAAATGAAGGCTTTTGCCAAGAGTTTTAAGACACAAATTTTACTAGGTAATAAAGTTTATATAGCTATTACCACATGGGCCACTTTGCAGGCAATCTGTAGTTCAGGCACACAGCAGAGTTTATTATTTTTCTTTTGATAAACATTCTTCACCATTGGACTTGTTGATAGCTTTAATTGAAAGAGCTTCAGCGTCTTGTATCTTCTTCCTAAGTCAGTGACTGCCTCAGGCAGCTTTGGAATAGAGGGGGAAAGAGTGCCAGGGAGAAATTAGAACCACATTCTTTATTCTGCTGCCAGGCGCTGTCCCCATCCTGCCCTAAGTTAGAGGAACGGGCTTCCTTCTCTCCAGTCCAGCATTGAGAGGCCCCACGATCAACTCAGGGCCTTGGAGCCAATTTTCCCGGACAGTTACTGTGGTCCTAGACATAGGACATGAATCTTGTCATAGCAGGAAATAGTGGCTGAAGCTTAAAAAAAAGTACCCAACCCTGACTCACAAGTGAGGAGTTCTGGGAAGAATTTTAATGATTATTTAGTCCCAACACCTCATTTCACAAATGAGAAAATGGAGGCCCAGAGAAGGGACCTTACCCAAGTCACAGATGCACTAGGGTAGAACAAGAGCCTGGGTCTTCCTTACCCTCAAGTTCTTGACATTTTGGAGGCACATGCTCTGTTGGGTTCATCTACTTGAGTGCATCCTTTTATGGAGAGCAGTCACGTTGCTTGGCACCTGATCAACTTTATGCCCTCAATACAGCTGACTGACATTCTTCTGTTATACATAGAAACAGAGTTTATTCATCACTATTTGTGCACTTGAATAGTATTGAAAGGCCATCCTTGAACACGATGAAACTTTTGGGTTATTACATAAAAACCACTCACTTTTGGGAGGGGTTTGTTATGTGGAGCATCAAGGAGGTGAAGTCTTCAACTTCTTTTCTACATTCCTCCAGTGAGAGCTCTTGTTGAGCGGGTTTAAGTTGGTGCTTCCCAAGTAGTAGACAACCTCCAGAAATGTATATAGGTACAGCAGGCCAGGCTCTGTGGTAGGTGAGGCTTGAATATTTCAGTTACCTATTTTTGAAAATGTCCCAGGAGCATCTTCCCACTGCGAGTCTCATCGGGACCAGCCATGAGATTCTGCCCTAGGCCTTGGCACCTCCTAAAGTCAACCACAGCTCAAGGATTCTGCAGCATGTGTAGGATTAGATAGTGAAGTATCATTGCTTCAGCATCAGCCTCTTACCCCTCTTGTTAACCTTATAAATGTGGAAGGTAAGGTAGCCACAGGTTTATGAAACACTTTTCAGTTTTTTCTTTTTCTATATTCAATTTCAATTGACATTTGAATTGGGTTCAAATAGTGATCACACCTCTACCTCCTTCTAACAGTCACACATTACTATTCTGCTTACATTCAATGTTCTGTGGTCACCTTCAAACACTCCCACTAAAAGCACCCCATTTTATTTTCCCCTCCCCCCGCTAGGGATCCATCATCTTACTGAAGTTTTTCATTCATTTATATTATCTAATCCCCTTTCTTACATTAATCATGTTTTACATGAACTCCATTCTAACTTCCCAGTGTATATTAGAGAGTTTACATGCTACAATTAATCTTCATTACTATCCAGTGAGATAAACTATTATTATCTCCATCTTATAGAGGAAACTGAGGTTTAAGAGACTAGATCATTGCTAGTATGTAGCAGATATGGGATTTAGACTCCAGGTTTTCAACTAGTATACTATCCTAGTCCCACCCACCTTAAACTGGTTTCAGTATCTTAGAATTTGCTGTTGCGATTGCGCACAAAACTCTGACATTTTTGGTGACTATCAGTACTAAAGCCAAGCCAGAAGCAGCCAGTAGACAGGGTTATTTCTGAACTTAAAATTTTATATCTTTAAAATCTCTTATATTACTTGCACCTTGCCTTTGCATTCCTGCTTTTTGCCCACATCTTTGGTTCTGAACTCTACGAAGTCTGTTATTCTATTAGTTTCCTTGATTCTCTTGTCTGTTGGGTATATATGGTCCTTCACATAGAGGGAATGGAGAAGAAACTCAGCAGAAGTATGAAGACTGTAATATTCCATTTCACTTTTGTCTGCCTTCATGTATTGTGGGAGAAACCTCATATTCAAGTTTCAATGACAGTCTAGGAAGGAGCATGATTTTCTTTAATATCTTTAGAAAAATCTTCCAGAGTGGATTTTGTATAACTTGAGAGCAGTCTTTCCAGCACAGAAGTAGAAAATTTGTTCAACTTATCTATCGTTTTAATATTCAGCTAACTTGAATATTGTATGGCTCATCTTTGTCTGGAAAGCTGTTTTGAAAATGTTTCACATATCAAAGGAGACAAGTTGATGATGAATATGATTTTTCTTTTTCATGAAAAACATCAGCTCCTGCAGCAAGACTTTTGTGTGGCTTTGGGTTTGTGAAGCTGTGCAGGAGGTGTTTTTAGATATAGAAATATCATAGTTAGGGGAAATTTTTATTGGCTTTGGGGATAGTAAAATAGAGAACTTGTAACTTGCAATGGTCCCTGAGTGTCTCAGTTTTACTGTAGTTATAATTGGAGAAATTTCTGTCAGTTGGTTTGAGAGAAGTCAAGTGAATTGAGTAGAAGTTTCCTCTGACAATATCTGAAAAAAAACTCGCTTTACTGAGACAATACAGTCACCACTAGACTACTTTATCATAGATAAATGAAAGAAGTGTGCCATCAAATAGTACTGACTCTGAAATCTCCAAATGTGCACCCTGTCTGATTTTTCTGGTGCATGCTCTGATTACATTTAGTCAAAACTCCCCAGAAGGCAACTTTCTGTTTTCTCCAAGTTTAATGAGAATGCTTGGCTGTACTTGTTGAAGAAAGACTAAGGGTAGGAATCTATTAATTTACTCTGAATGGCAATTAGGGTGATCTATAACTATTATCATCATGTACTCTGTTATCTGTCAGTTTGCCAAGTATGGAAAAAATATGATTGCTACACAGTTTCTAATGGGAAAAAATGGAATTCTTCTCAAATTTGTAACATTTTCATTTGCGTCATGAAACCTCAGGGGAAGCAGCTAATGCAATTCTGTGAGTTCAGTTGGTTTTTGAGGAGAACAAATGCAACAGGGATTTTCACATTACACAGCCAGTTATGCAGAAACTTCATCTCGGACGCTTCTGTCTACCTTCTAACCACTGGAAGTATGCAATTTTGGGAATTCACAATATGTGCTGATACCCTGATGAAGGAATTTTCTGGAAAGCAAGATCTATCACAATAGCAGTGTTGAAAAGAACAAACCTGAAGTCTATGTAAACGTTGCAAATGCTGGGCTTGAGTTTGTACCATTTTGAAGAAATTCCTTATAGCTCAGATAGCAAAGAGTCTGCCTGCAATGCGGGAGACCCAGGTTCAATCCCTGGGTTGGGAAGATCCTCTGGAGAAGGGAAGGGCAACCCACTCCAGTATTCTGCCTAGAGAATTCCATGGACAGACCATGGGGCCACAAGGAGTCAGACATGATTGAGCAGCTATTCACACCAGGTGCCTCTGTCTAATTGATGGTCCAGCCTCTGTGAGGTTGGACTTCATCTCAGCCTCTCAGTCTTTCCAATCTACCTCAGCACCTTTTCCTCTAAGTTGGGAGAGACCTGAGATCAAGCGATTGCTTATGTTTGTTTACTGTATTATATAGTGCCATCTCAACTAGGCATTGGAGGTTAAGCCTTTTTTAGTTTACTTAGGGGAATTCTCTGCCTCCTGTTTTAACCAAATTTCTGGCAAAGAATTGTGCTGAGGAGCTCACCCTTTTCATTAACAAAAGCAATACAATTCTACCACAGTAGGCCATCAAATTATATAATTGTTTGATATCTTTAACCAAATAGTACTAGCCAATATATTGACTTCCTACTTGTGGATACAATCACTACATATAAGGAACAGAGAATTTCTTTTTCGGGTGATTGGTTTGTGCTTAGTCACTCAGTCGTGTCTGACTCTTTGCAACCCCATGGACTGTAGCCCACCAGGCTCCTCTGCCCATGGGGATTCTCCAGGCTATTCTACCGGAGTGGGTTGCCAAGCCCTCCAGGGGATCTTCCCAACCCAGGGTTAAACCCAGGTCTCCCACATTGAAAGTGGAGTCTTTACTGTCTGAGCCACCAGGGAAGCGTAAGAATACTGGAGTGGGTAGCCTATCCATTCTCCAGGGGACCTTCCCCACCCAGGAATCGAACTGGGCCTCCTGCATTGCAGACAGATTACCTTTTTTAAAAATTGAAGTATGCTTGATTTACAGCATCATGTTAGTTTCAGGTGTACAGAAAAGTGATTCAGTTATATATATATATACACACACACACATATTCTTTTTCAGATTCTCTTCCCTTATAGGTTATTTTAAGATACTGAATACAGTTCCCTGCCCTATAGAGCAGGCCTTTGTTGTTTATTTTATATATAGTAGTGTGTATCTGTTAATCCTAAAATCCTGATTTATCCCTACTCGTTCCCGTTTCCCCTTCAGTAACCGTAAGTTTTTTTTTTTCCCATGTTTGTGAGTCTGTTTTGTGAATTTGTTCATTTGTATCATTATTTTAGATTTCACATGTAAGTGATAGCATATTATACTTGTCTTTCTCTGTCTGACTTACTTCACTAAGCATCATAAGCTCTAGGTCCATCCATATTGCTGCAAATGGCATTTTTTCACTCTTTTTCATGGCTGATATTGGTGGCTTAATATTTCTTACCATCTGAGCCACCAGGTCATACAGTTCATAACCTGCAAAATCCATAAATTAGTACACCATGAATTTCCTTCAGTGTATCTATCAGTACATACACTGGATTTTCAATCAGCAGATGTTCTTTCCTTCCTTCATGCATGCTACTGCATACTTGCAACTGAATAGCATGTGCAAGACCTGCACTTGTAATTCATCCCGCTTCTAATGGAAACTCCCTACAGCTTGCTCGATGAACCTCACATATTGACTCTCTTTGATGTCAGAAAGTTAGTTCTGAGTTCGTGTATTTATTTCCTGTTACTGCTGTGACAAATTATCACACACTTAGTGAGTTTAAACAATACAAATTTGTTATTTACAGTTTTGTCATTAAAGTCCAAGACAGGTGTCACTGGGCTAAGATCAAGGAATTGGCGAGACTGCATTTCTTTTGGGTGTTCTAAGGAAGATACATTTCCTTGCCTTTTCCAGCTTCTAGAGGCTGCCTCACTCCTTGGTTCTTGTCCCTTCCTCTGTCTTCAAAGCCTGCAGTGGTGTGTAAAGAGTCCTTCTTACAAGGTATCTCTAACTCTTCTTTCATTGTAGCTCTGTCTAATCACAGCTAGGAAAGTGTCTCCACTTTTAAGTACTCATATGATTAGATTGAGCCCATCCACATAATTCAGGATAATCTCATCTTTAAGGCCATAGTGACTTTCTCTTTTTTTTTGCCAAATAAGGTAACATAGTCATAGGTCTGAGGGAATAGTATGTGGACATCTTTGGGGCCTTTATTTTGCCTCCCACAATAGGGTGTGGTCTTATAGTCTTTTCAAGTACATAATTTTAAGTATAGAAAAATGCTATTTAGGAAAGCAGTCTCATTATTTAATAAATAAAGGATGAAACTACATACTTGGCTAATTTATTGAAGGGTAAGTTAACAGATCCATTAGATGTTGTATTTGGCTCCTAGAGGGCAAACATTTTTCCATCACCACAACGGAAGCACACTGAAAGACTGAAATATTAATAACAAAATATTCAGTAAATGGAGAGTAAAACAAGATCCACAGGGCTGCCAAATTCCAGGAAAATCTAGACTAATGTTCTGTATTGTATTTTCTTTCTTACAAGAAAAGACAAAGTCCAAATAGTTTAACTGAATACAGAGAACTTCACATGAACAAAGACAAGTTTCCGTCTTTCCAGCATGCACACTCACACAAATGCACACACGCTTTTTCTTTTTTGAAACAGTTTACTTTCTGGTGAATTTGGTCAAAATAGAAGCTGCTAGAATGCTTCATTTTTTGGAACAAACTGGAAGAGAAAATATCTTATTGCATGCTCCTAATTGGTACACAGGGTAAAAATGGCACCCTGTCTTCTGAGAAATTAAAGCATTTCCAGTGCAGAGATGCCAGTGATGGGTTGTGGATGAAGTGATGTTTTGACCATGAGAGATGGGCAGATTATGGAGCTGCAGTGAGGTGCTCACAGCTGGAGGCAGGCTTAACATGGGGCCATCACTTCCTTGTGCTTTTAAAATTTTATTGAAGTATAGTTGACTTACAGTGCTGTGTTAATTTCTGCTGTACAGCAAAGTGACTTGGTTATACACACACACACATATATATATATATGTATTCTTTTTTATATTCTTTTCCATTATGATTTAACACAAGATATTCAACATAGTTCTCTGCCCTATATAGTAGGACCTTGTTGTTTATCCACTCTATAGATACTAGTTTGCATCTGCTAATCCCAAACCCCCAGTCCATTCCTCCCCCATCCCCTGGCAACCACAAGTCTATTCTCTGTATTTGTGAGTCTGTTTCTGCTTCATAGTGTTGTATTTTAGATTCTACATTCGTGATGTCATATGATACTTGTCTTTCTCTTTCTGACTTACTTTGCTTAGTGTGATAATCGCTAGGTCCATCCATGTTGCTGAAAATGGCATTACTTCAATTCTTTTTTATGGCTAAATAGTATTCTATTATTTATATATACCACATCTTCCTTATCCATTCATCTGTCACTGGACACTTAGGTTTTTTCCTTGTCTTGGCTATTGTGAATAGTGCTGCTATGAACATAGGGGTGCATATATCTTTTTGAATTGTAGTTTTGTCTGGGTATATGCCCAGGATTCAGATTTCTAGATCATATGGCAACTCTATTTTTAGTTGTTTGAGGAACCTCCATACTATTTTTCATAGTGGCTGCACCAATTTGCGTTCCCACCAACAGTGTAAGAGAATTCACTTCCTTTTGTTTTAAATGTAATTTCAGAACAGGTCTTTGTGTCTTTGTGTTTTCCTGGTCATTAATAGTCACAGGAGTGGAGGGAAAGGGGAAATGAAAGAGAAAATTGAAGCATGAATGTAGCTGAGAAAGAAGGGAAAAGTTAATAGATTCTTGCAAAAATACTTGACGTGCAACCATTTTAGGATCCAAGAGAAAAAGTCCAAATTTGGATATCAGTGATCACAGTCAATGTTAATAATCTCAGTCTATTATGGGGTGACAAGCACTGTGTTAAGCCTGTCATATATTTGGCTCATCCGATTCTCCACATTCAGTGAGTACAGATATTATTATGGTCCCCATTTTATAGGTAAGGAATCGAGAGAACAGTTAAGCAAATTGCTTGAGGTCATACAGCTGTCAGAGCCAGGCTCTTAAATTCCATTTGGCTTACTGTCTGTCCCTCTCACCCCTGAAAGGCTTGGGTTGGATGGGAGAGATGGCATCTCAGTGGCCAATGTTTGCTGCCTGGCTGGCCTCCCAGAGTTGTCTGGAGGGCTGGTGTGTTCCGGAGTGGAAGGTTTTGGGAACTACTGTTTCCACAGTGGACTGTGGGCATGTGCCCATGGTTGGGTGTGAGCAAGCCCAAGCTTGTGAGTGAGGAGCTGGTGAGAACCCCTCTCCACCTGCTCCACTTAGGAGACTGGACCATCATCACCCGCCTTCCGGCTGGGCAGGTTCTGGGCCATCACAGGGGAATCAGGTCCTACATAGGCTGAGCTGGTGTGACTGCGCTTCTTTCAGGCCGGCTCTCCAAGCTGACTCTGCATGTCACCCAGCTGAAAGAGAGTCTGAAGCTCCTCCTCTGCTCACACAGGATGACTTACCTGGTGTGGGTTGGACCATTATCCCTCCATGGTGGGAAGTATCAAGCTCAATGTTTAAAATTATGTTATCCCTATTCATGCAGAGACGGAAGCCTGCCTGTGAAAAATATCACCCGAGTGGATGTATATGTATTTAACTGCCTTTTCCTCCCTATGAGAATAAAGAGAAACCATGAAACCCAAATGAGCCTGTTGGGTTCTGAGTCTGTTCAATAAGCCAACAAATGTTTACCTCCTTATTCAAGCGTATTCCATACTAAGTACCATTTTTGATGCTTTGAGTGACAGCATGACTGGCACGCAATAGACATTAGATGAAAGTGCAGGTGAATCCACAGAAAGAGGTACAGGGTTGGTTTCCAGTTTTATAAATGTCAAATCCCAGTGGGAAGAAAGTATGCACATGTGAAGCAGAAGAGAAAAACCGCCTATCTCGTGGGGCAACTGTGGAAGGGACAGAGCATTCTAGAGCAGCAGCCCTCAGCAAAGATGTGGTGGGTGTGGGTTAAGTTGTGAGCAGCGCCCAGAAGGAAGTGTAGGAATAAATGGAGTGTGAGTAGGAGGGGCCTGTTCTGGGTGGAGATTTCTGGGAAGGTGGAGTGCTGGGAGCACATGCGACATATCACAGGAAGAACAGAAGGAACAATGTGGAGGAGCTGTGTGGCAGTTCCAACCTTGGTGGAGAGCTGATGTGGTGGAGTTAATGAAAGACGACCTCCTGGAAGGGGTGGCTGATGAGGAATAGGAGAGGATGTGGCTGGTCACAGATCAGGGCTGCTTCACTGATGGCCATGACCTCAGGAGGAAGGGCTTGTTCTTGATTTGAGTAGCACTGGGAAGATATAGGTTCATTAAGACATGCAGTACACAATTGTTGAACTATATCAAAGACAAATTTGGACATTATATAATATGGGTTGGAAGGGATTTAAAGTCTGTTGTTCTTATTTGAAAATATAACTAAGATTGTTACTGGACCAAACTTAGGTCTGTTCTCCTGCACACAATAGAGCCAATGACCAACCTAGACAGCATATTAAAAAGCAGAGACATTACTTTGCTGATAAAGGTCCATCTAGTCAAATCTATGGTTTTTCCAGTAGTCATGTATGGATGTAAGAGTTGGACTATAAAGAAAGCTGAGCGCCGAAGACTTGATGCTTTTGAACTGTGGTGTTGGAGAAGACTCTTGAGGGTCCCTTGGATTGCAAGGAGATCCAGCCAATCAGTCCTGAATGCAATCAGTCCTGAATATTCATTGGAAGAACTGGTGCTGAAGGTGAAGGATCCAATACTTTGGCCACCTGATTGGAAGAACTGACTCATTTGAAAAGACCCTGAAGCTGGGAAAGATTGAAAGCAGGAGGAGAAGGGGACGATAGAGGATGAGATGGTTGGATGGCATCACCAACTCAATGGACACGAGCTTGAGCAAGCTTCGGGTATTGGTGATGGACAGGGAAGCCTGGCATGCTGCAGTCTGTGGGGTCACAGAGTCGGACATGACTGAGCGACTGAACTGAACTGAACTGAACTGACTGACACCAGATTGTGGGTACTTCCCTGGCAGTCCAGTGGTTAAGATCTGTGCACCAACTGCAAGGGGCATGGGTTCAATCTCTGGTCAGGGAACTAAAATCCTATGCACGTGCACACACACACGCACACACGCACACACATGCACGCACACACACGCACACACACATGCACGCATGCACACACACACACGCACACACACACACGCAAATTCACTGCCTGACGCTGGGTTATGGTGCTGTTTTTTTTTTTTAAGGAAACTTCACACTGTTCTCTATAATGGCTGTACCAATCTACATTTCCACCAACACGTAGGAGGGTTCCCTTTTCTCTACACTCTTTCCAGCATTTATTGTTTGTAGGTTTTTTGATAATGGCCACTTTGCTAGTGTGAGGTGATAGCTCACTGTAGTTTTGACTTGCATTTCTCTAATAATTAGTGTTGCTGGGCGTCTTTTCATGTACCTTTTGGCTATCTGTATAGGCTTCTCAGGTGGTGCTGGTGGTAAAGAATCCTCCTGCCAGTGCAGGAGATGCAAGAGATACGGGTGTGATCCCTGGCTTGGGAAGATCTCCTAGGGCAGGGGATGCCCTGCTCCAGTATTCTTGCCTGGAGGATGGACATGGAGACAGAGGATTCTGGTGTGTTACAGTCCATGGGGCCGCAGAGAGTCAAACATGACTGAGCAACTGAGCACATGTCTTCTTTGGAGAAATGTCTATTTAGATCTTCTGCTAAAAATGGTACAAATGTATTTATTATAAAACAGAAATAGAGTCACAGATGTAGAAAACAAACTTTTGGCCATAGGGATGGGGGAGAGAGGAGGGATACATGGGACTGCGATTGACATATATACACTACAATGTATAAAGCTGATAACTAATAAGGACCTACTGTATAGCACAGGGGACTCTAGTCAATACTTGTGATGACCTGTATGGGAAAAGAAGTTATAAGAAAAGTGGAGTATATGCATATGTAAGATTAATTCACTTTGCCATATATCTGAAACTAACACAACATTGTAAATTGACTCTATTCCAAAAAGAAAAAAAAGTGCTATGTGAGGAGAATAGGTGGCTGGTGCTCGTAAACCCCCAAACTCCAGGAGTGGTTTTAGCAAAGCATTTTCAAAGGCCAGGTGAGGTATGTGTGTGGGATGGTCCTATGGTATCTGATCAGCTCATGCATCGTTCTCTGATTGGTTGATGGTGAGATAACAGGGTGGTGTCACAGGGGTTAATATCATCAGTTCTTAGATATCAGAAGGTCTGGGGCCTTTGTGCCCAAGGTCATCAAGTATTTAATTTCTTTCATTTAGTGGTGGTTTTAGCATCTACAATTCAGGAAATGTGCATCAGATACTATTATCTAGGTACTAGATACTATTATCTAGGTGCATCAGATACTATTATCTAGGCAGCAGATGATATGGGGGAGGGGTCTGTCCCAGGAAGGCCCCACAGGGTCTGATTCTTATTAACAAGAATCAGAGGCCGCTTTTTACGGGACTCCGGTTGTGGGGAGAGGTATAACCTAAGAACTAGTTCTGAAAAGGTGTTACTCTTGTAGAGGCCCCTGACCACCGCCCCCTTTTTTGGTGGGGCCAAGGGAGATAGGGCGGCAGTAGGAAACTAATCAGCTGTGGGGGACTTCTGTTGTCGTCTAGTCACTAAGACTCTGTACTCCCAGTGCAAGGGGCTTGGGTTTGATCCCTGGTCAGGGAGCTAGATCCCACATGCTATAACTAGGAGTTGCAGTGCAGCAGCTGAAGATTCCGCGCGTCCCAAAGAGTCTCGAAGATCCTGTGTGCTGCAGCTAAGACCTGGTGCAGCCAAATTAGAAACAGTCAGCTTCGGGGCTCCAGGGTTCCCCCAGGGCCTCCATGGGCCTATGTGGAGGCCTTGTGTGTGAGATGTGTTTCATTAGCCTCATGGAACAAGGGGCACACAGGAGTGGAAACACGTCTAAAGCCCCAGGCGGAAGCCTGCACATCTCCTCTGGTGCAGAGAAGCTATTGTTCTCCTGGGCTCTGGGCCCTGCACTTACTTCATCTGGTAAAACCCCTAAGCCCAGTTATTACAGATGCCCTGTGAGGAAGCCACTCTCAAGACCTGTGTGGGGCCCATTAGCGCCTCAGCAGCGGCTCCCAGTGTGCCCGGAAACAGCATGACATCATTTCAGTGACTCCGGTCTTCGCCTGCAGCGTGAGAGCCATTTAAATCTTGACTTCTCCTCCTCATGCTTCATTGTATTTACAGCCGGGTGTTTTTCTGCCATTATTTGGTGATTTTTCCTGCAAAGAAGCCATTTTATGAAAAATGCCTGATTATTGGTGCCAGAAAAATAATATCTAACCATTTCTTTGAATGACATAGTCTGAAAAGTTAGTGTTATTCAGAAAAATGCAAAAATTTCAACAATGACTCTGCAGTTAATCACGGCTAAATCAGGTCTCCCCGTGTGCCTTCTCCTGCTCAGTGTGCAGTAATGGAGTGTTTCAGTGAAGTAAACACTGCATAGGGTCTGAGAGGGAAGGTATTTGCCTCTTCCATTATGTCTTGTAAAAAGCCTGATCCGTTTCAGCTGACACTAGTTGACTAGTAGAGTGACCCCTGGCAAATATGTAGCTATTAGGTCCCACAGACATCACACATTTCTTACAAGTGGTGAGGCTGAATCAGACCTTGGCACATGATGAATCCTGAAGCAGGTGAGCGGAGCGCAGAGGTGGGCTGTGTTAGGGAGTCCCGGGCACTGGGAACTGAATCCTCCCTTTAAGAAAATTGTATTATCTATTTATTTGGCTGCCATGGGCCTTAGTTGTGGCACGTGGGCTCTCTAGTTGCAGCCTGTGAACTCTTAGCTGAGGCCTGTGGGACCTATTTCCCTGACTAGGGGTCAAAACCCAGTCTGCCTGCACTGCAAGGACAGACTCTTATCCACTGGACTGCCAGGGAAGTCCCTGAATCTTCCCTTTTTAAGGATGAAAAGTCTGTCAGTGAAAGCTCCGAACAGGGCAGGTCCCACGTTGCTCCTGCAGAGGTTGTTTGGTTGGTACCTCTGAGAGAAACTCCTGTGCCCACTGGGGTGTGTAGCATGAGGGTTCTTCACAGCTCTCTGAAAGGGCTAAATGAGTGTTTCTCATCTACTAATATCCAAGATGGTGAATCCAAACCTTCTCAGGGACTCAGCTCAGACCCCTCAGTGACATTCGCAGGCGGAGCAATCAGGGCCAAGTACGAAGATCTGTGCGGTGTCTTCCCACCTCAGCCAGTAACAGGCAGAAGCTCTGCTAGACGCCTGGAGAGAGACTGCCATCAGACAGCGTCTCTCTGAAGAACTTCCAGACCTCCTTTATAAAGCAAACTCATTACAGGGAACTGCCTTTTCACCAACATTGTTCTGGGGAAATGGGGTCATTGCTGATAAAAATGCCAGATGGATATCTGTTACTCTGAGATTTCTGAATTGAAGAAAAGAGGACCTTCAATTTCCTTTGCCTCCTGGAGAGAGGATTCCGTCCACAGACTTTCTTGAGCACATACCAAGGCCAGGTATCATGACTGGTACTTTCCATAGGTAAGTCCTGTAGGTATAGCCTGCGAGTGTAGTGTCTTGAAAGGTGGGGCTGTTTATGGTCTCTCTTCTGGTATAAGGGCAGAGTACCTTTGGATGAGTTTTCAGTTCAGTTCAGTCGCTCAATCGTGTCCGACTCTTTGCGACCCCATGAATCGCAGCACGCCAGGCCTCCCTGTTCATTCCCATCTCCTGGAGTTCACTCAGACTCACGTCCATCGAGTCCGTGATGCCATCCAGCCATCTCATCCTCGGTCGTCCCCTTCTCCTCCTGCCCCCAATCCCTCCCAGCATCAGAGTCTTTTCCAATGAGTCAACTCTTCTTATCACCCAGGAATCACTGTGGGTGTGACACAGGGGGCACTGGACCTCTGTGTGCACACTTTCCTTTGTACAACGAGTGTAAAGACAGCTCCTCTCAGCAATCTATTTAATTTGCTAGCAGCCGCCCCTTGTTTTGAGCAGGGTTTTTCCCCCAAGTGTGGCCTGCAGACCTTTTGCATTAGAATCACCTGCTTGTCAAATATGCACCTATCGATTCGGAAGCACGGGGAGCAGACCTGGGGGTCTATATCTGTAACAAGTACTCAGATCAGTTTTACGGACACGGCAGTTTGAAAACCAGTGGCTTAAAGGATAAAATTCCAATTTCTTCACCCAAAGTACAGTCCTTTTACAGTCTGGCCCTAGGCTTTTCCCCATGTCCTCTCCAGGGCTCAGGACTTCTCCTGGTCTCCTCCCATGCCTGTATGCACTGCACTGTCCTTTCACTGGCCGTGCCCTCTCTTCTATCTTTACTGACCAATTCCTATTTGTCCTCCAAGACCCCGCTCAAATGTCCGTGTCCTTGTGAAGTCATCCCTGAGTCTGGCAGGGGGCCTTTTTCACTCCATCCTGTCTTCCTACATGGGCTCTCAGGTGGGGAACACGTCGGGGCAGGTCTGGATTTCGGCACATTGGCCACAGCCCTGAAACCCCATCATGGTGGGAGCTACTAGTCCACTTCTCTGAGTCTGCTGGAAATAATGGTAAATTGCCAATATAAGGAATACTTTTTTGCAAGGAAAACTGAATTATTCTGTTACTTTGGTGCCCGTTCCACCTGGAAGTTAGAATTAGGCTTCTGAGATAAAGGAGAACATGATGGCACCCAGAGGACCCGGGAGTGGAGGAGTTCCATAGCAGATGACGTTTAGAGGACCATCTCCCCTCCCTTCTGTCGCTTCCATTTATAATAAGCCCTAAGAATATCTGCTCTTGAGTGGTAAGGATATTGAGGAGAAACATGAAATGAGTGCTAATGGAACAAATTAGAACCACAAAGACAACATGTAATTGTAAATGCAGAATGTGATCAGATTGCCAGAAGAGCTGGGGCTCAAGTGGTCTTAAAAACAACAGGGTGACTGCGTCTGTGTCCTGTGTCCCACCACATGCGGCGTGCCACAATCACAGCGTGATAGTTTGCGGTGTGTGAGGGATTTCTTGTATTTCGGAGAGTCCCGAATCAGTTCCATATGTCAGTTTCATGACAGGTTTCATCTAGAACAGGGTTTGTCACAAGGATCCAAGGATGTAGCTCAAGAGGTCCCTGTATCCTCAGAATTATTTGTGAAATTTGGCCTAAGTGTATATACATTTTTCTTTGGAAATATCCATTGTTTTTGTTGGTTTTAAAAGGGTCTGTAAACCTGAGACTTTAGAAGCACAGCTCTAGAACTCCCAGGAGTGGAGCCCTATTTTTAGCACCCCCGAGAAGGGACTTAAGCATAGGCTTCTGGGTTCAAATTCCATCTTGGCTCATTAGTCACTGTACGACTTTGGGCAAATTCCCTGGCTTCTTTGAGCCTTAGTTTCTTCAAGCGTAACACGGATTGATAACTTCACCTACTTCACAGAGTGGTTGCAAGGGTTACCTGAGTTAGTCCATGTGAGGCATTTAGAACAGTGACTATGACAGAGTAAGCATTTAATTAACGTTGGCTGTGTTCATGCTATTGTTGTGGGTTTTATTACTTTATTATTATCATCTAGTGACCCTTGAATCTCTGACAAGCCTTTGTATACCTACTACCATTGCAAACTTCTACTTCCTTTACCCCACCCAGCTCAGTGCTCTATCATTTGGTCTGTAAGCTTAGGGACAGATAGAGTAACTTGCCTCTTGCATTGAAATAGCCATGATGCTCTGGCATTAACAGGATTCTTTGGTAGACAGTGAAATTCAGATCCGTTCCTCCTTTCTTACTGCTAATCAGAGATGCCCTGACTTCTTTAGGACTATCCTCTGCATAAATAATATTTTGCATAATTTTGCATTTTATGCATAATTCTAGTTTGCTGCATAACAATGTGTCAGTTCATTTTTCCCCTTTCTGTGCCTTGGAAAGAAAGAAAGTCATCTGAAATGGCTGGCAATCTCACAAGTGTTTGCTCATTAGCATTACATCTTTGCAACATTCCCCAGAGGTATGCTAATAAGCATCAAGCAAAACAACAATAAAGAAAATCAAGGGAGAAAAAAATATACACTACTGCAAAACAGATTTGTAGCTTTCACTGCTTACCAGTCACTCTGCTGCTGCTGCTCAGCCTCTGAGCTGTTAATTGTATGTAATTATAAAGTGCTGAACTATGAATGGTCCTGACTCAAAGCTGGGAACACAGAACGAGGCTATATTCAAATGATGCATTGATCTGTGAAGAGAAATATGCTGTTTACAATCTCAGTGGGTTGTTTCCCTCATAGTTCTATGATTCTTCAGATAATATTTTTGGTTGTGGAAAAACAGCGTATAATGGTATATAGATGAGAGAGAGAGTGCCTTCCACATCAAGAGTTTGGGGGATTGAATAAAAATGAGATCCGTTTTCATTAACTTATGCCTCAGGACAGAGGGTTTTAATTTTGGTAATTTAGACCTAAACTTGACCATGAATATTATGTAAAAACTCTTTAAAGCAAAGGAGGAAGGTGTTTGGGAGCTGTAAGAACAGGGAAAGGACCTTCAGCTCTAAGTGTGAGAGGTTGCAAGGTCTTAGAAGAGGAGAGGGCATTTTGAGTTGCCCTTTAAACCTGTTTTGAACAGTTTTTGTGGTATGGGAGCTTGAAAATGGGCACGGTGGTTTCTCGTGAACTCAGGTAACCTTGAAAGTAAATAAGAGCAAGCTAGATTCTGGAAAAATGATAATTACTCTCAGCTTCATTTAGGTGTTGTTTATTGTGCTTTCTAAGCCCAGGAAAGGCATTCTTTAGGTTGAATACACTAGAGAATGTTTCCAATCATGAAATAACTGAATGAACTCTAAACTCTCTTGAAGAATTCTTTTACGTGTTTAGCAAGTATTAAGATATTGGGTTCTAGAGTCAGACATCCCAAGCGCTACTATGTATCAATACTAACTACATAGCTTTATCGCCTTGGTCGCTCTTCAGCTGCCTCAGTCTGTAAAAGGGATGTAACAGTATGTTTTCTCCTATCTCACGGAAACGTTTGGAGAGTCAAACAAGAAATTGCCTGTGAAAGTGGTTCATAGCTTCTGGTGTTCCGTTATGATCAGCTATTACTCTAGACCAATTTCTCATCCTCAGCTGCGTAATTTTTCATCCTACTGATGTAACAACTGTCATTTTTTTGGCACCAGAAATTGTTAGATACTTAACATAGATAGTCTCAGTTGAGACTTGGATTGATTTTGTGAGATAACAGGTAGCTTGATTCCCCACCTTTGTGAATGGGGAAATTGAGGCCCAGCAAATGAAGTAACTTACTAGGATCACACAGCTAGAAATGGGGGTGAGGAGGGAGACAAGTTTCTCTGTGTTGATCAGTTAACAAATTACTGGGAGATCCATGCTTAGAAATAATCATGCTTTAAATTTAGTAGATACCTGCCATAGTGATGACAGAGGCTTTCTGCTTTGGTTTAGTTATTCTTTGTAAGATAGATTATAAACCACGTGACTTGGCAAACAAGACATACTTTGGCACTGCGATTCTCAGAAAATCACCCAAGAAGCTCATGAAAGAAGCAGATTCTAGGGCCTATCATTCAAGATCCTAAGTTTGGAGTCCTGAGGAGAGGGCTTGGATCTGTCCTTTGAGTAAATTCTGTCAGAAGTTCTCCCAGGGTATTGGGTGACAGGTGGATCACAGCAAAGAAACATTGCGCGTCTAGTTGTTTGGGAGTCTTGAGAGCATGATTTGTTCTTTTGCATGGTGCCTTTTACTATTTCCGTTCAGTTCTTTCCATTCAGTGATGTGATGAGGCGTCTTATGATAGAATCTAGGCCGATTTAGGTGTGGTTAAGGCTGAAAGGCATTAAAAAAAATCATCCTCTGCTAGTTTCTCCCTCCCCCCATCCCCCACCCCCAGGCCCTGCAGGAAAGTAAGTGACAATTGCTATAAAACAAAAGCTGAGTAATGAAAAATTAGGACCTGTTTTAATTTTTGAGCCTCAAAAAATGGTTTATAAAAATGTCCAACAGCTTTAGAATCATTAGCTAGGACAGAACACAAAGGACATTGTTTGTTGTTGGTTAGTTGCTAAGTTGTATCCAACTATTTTGCAACCCTATGGACGGTAGCCTGCCAGACTCCTCTGTCCATGGGATTTCCCAGGCAAGAATACTGGACTGGGTTGCCATTTCCTTCTCTAAGAGATCTTCCCAACCCAGGGATCGAACCCACCCACGTCTCTTGTGTCTCCTGCACTGGCAGGCGGATTACCACTGAGCCCTTGGGGAGCCCAAAGGTCATTATTAGAGGGATTTTAAAGAAAGTTCTTCTTTTATCAGCAGAGAACATGAACAAATAGTTCACAAAAGAAGAAATATATATGGAGATGTCAACCCCAATAACAGTTAAAGAGATAGAAATCAAAGCAGAAATACGTTTTTAACTTAGCAAATTGGTGAATATTTTAAAAGCTGACAAGAATGTGGGTGACAAGAGGGCAGACATTATCTTAAACAATTTACTTATATTAATTTAGCCAGCACAGTGACTTTATTATATACTCTATTATTATCCCCATTTTACACATGACAAAACTGAGACGTATAGGGGCTTTTGTGTACTGCTGGTGGCATTATCTTTTTATTGGGTAATTTGACACAATGTTCAAGAGCCTTGAAAACATTCCTCTACTTTGACTCTGTAATTGCACTTCTATGAACTTCTTCTGTGAAAACAAAGAAAGGTTTATAGAAAAATCTATGTGCAAGAATATCCTGGTAGCTTTATACAAAATGCACATACACACACAAAAACCCATCTGATTTTTCCCCCTTTTTTTAAAAGAAATATGTTGAGACCTTTTACCTTTTCAGTTAAAGTAAGCACTTCACAGCTTCTCTTTGGCATATTCAAATCGCCAGCATCACTACTCATGTGCTTTGGGGCCATTATTAAGTAAAATAAGGGTTACTTCAACACAAGCACTGTGATGTCCTGATCCTTAGTAGTGATCTGATAACCAAGGCAGCTACTAAGTGACTCACGGGTTGGGGGCTCAGAGGGATCCGCTGGATAAAGGGATGATTCATGTCCAGGGCAGGAAGGAGAGTAATGGCTTGAGGTTTCATCATGCTATTCAGAAAGGTATATAATTTAAAACTTATGAATTATTTCTCAAATTTTCCATTTAATATTTTCAGACTGTGGCTGGCCATGAATAACTGCAACTGCAAAATGTGAAACTGGTGATTAGGGCGTCTCCTCTATAAAGGAGAAGATAGAGACAGAAAATGCCTATTTTGGTGTCTTGAAGACCTGGGCTTTATTTTAGTCCCAGCTTTGGTTTTACCAGCTGTGTGGACTGAGGCCAGTTATTCTATTTTTCTCTGAATGTACGTTTCCTCTTTGTTAAAATAGGCTTTACAATACTTGTAATACTGGTGGTTCAGGGTTCTTCGATTGGTTAAAAAAAATAGCCACTTGTATAGTGCTTACTATTTGCTAGGCATTATTTTCAACACTCTATAGTTATATTAACTAAATTAACCTGCACAGTGATTTTCTTAATTACATGCTATTATTATTCCCATTTTATAGATGAGGAAACTGAGGCACATTGAAGTTAATTGTCCAGGATCATACCTCTAGATAATGCTCAGATTTGAATCCAGGCAGTCTGGCTCAGATTTATACTTTAATTATGACACTGCTGCTGCTGCTGCTGCTAAGTCGCTTCAGTTGTGTCCGACTTTGTGCCACCCCATAGATGGCAGCCCACCAGGCTCCCCCTTCCCTGGGATTCTCTAGGCAAGAACACTGGAGTGGGCTGCCATTTCCTTCTCCAATGCATGAAAGTGAAAAGTGAAAGTGAAGTCGCTCAGTCGTATCTGACTCTTAGCAACCCATGGACTGCAGCCTGCTAGGATCCTCTGTCCATAGGATTTTCTAGGCAAGACTATAAGTGGGGTGCCATCGCCTTCTCCAAATTTTGACACTATGCTGACTCAAATCAATTAAATGGCGTATGTGGAGCATTTAGTATATCTTTCTCTGTGGGAGTAATATCACCCTCCCCCAAAGGAGTAAAAACTGATTATTAGGGGACAAAAATGTTTTACACTTCTTGTATAAAGCGCAGATATTCGTGCAGTATATAGACAGATACAGAGCATATTTGTGGTCTTAAACATAAATGAGGGGGGAGTGATTAGAAATAAAATGTCTAAAAAGCTGCTTGTTGCTTAGTCACTAAGTCATGTCCAACTCTTTGCAACCCCGTGGGCTGTAGCTGCCAGGCTCTTTTGTTCGTGGGATTTCCAAGGCAAGAATACTGGCGTAGGTTGCCATTTCTTTCTGCAGGGATCTTCCCTACCCAAGGATGGAAACCTCATCTCCTGCATTGCAGGCAGATTCTTTATCACTGAAAAAATGTTCCTTAGGGGGAATAGTAATGAAAAAGTAATGAAAAAGAGGTTAAAAACCACTGATCCAGTGCAATGCTAGGCACAAAATAGGCATCTCATAAATTCTCTTTCCTGTTTTCATGCCAGTTTAGTTTGAGAGGTTAGAAACGGCCCAGTTGATGTGTTCCCCAGCCTGAGAAAGAGTTTAGTCTAAGCTTAACACAAATGGGCCAAGAGGTAGAGGGCTAATGCTGTCACTTGACTTACACTGGAGTGGGAAGCTGGGTAGGACTGAAGGAGCTATGGCTGCTCAGAGGCTGTTTTGAATGCACATTAAGCTTAGTTATTAAGCAGCATCTTTAAAAAAATTATGCAAGATTTCAATGTCACAATCAGTCTGCTATTCAAGAATAGATGAATATTCAAACCTAACAAATACATGAGATAAATAATTTCTGTAGTCACTGTGCTGTGTCTCTTGGGTCCCAGGAATAAATGCAAACCAAGTACAACTCTATAGAGTATGAGGAAAAAAAAAAAAACAAAACAACCCAGGCAAATTCTTATGTATGGTTAAAGAAGAAATTATTATATTTATGTATAATGTCTATCTCTCTATTTATGTGTAAAATCTTACCTTTAAAATAAAAAATTAATACAAAAATAGCACAATTAAGTCCCTTCCACTTTCCTTTTCTGTTTGGGGGAATATTGTTTTAATTATTTTATTTACCAGGTAGAGTTATGTGCTCTTTTTAAATGTAATTAAAAAAAAATTTGGCTATTTTATTTTTTAAATTTTTATTTTTACTTTATTTTACTTTACAGTACTGTATTGGTTTTGGCATACATTGACATGAATCCGCCATGGGTGTACATGAACTCCCAAACATGAACCCCCCTCCCACCTCCCACCCCACATCATCCCTCTGGATCATCCCCATGCTCCAGCCCCAAGCATCCTGTATGCCTGACACTGGGTTATGGTGCTGTTTTTTTTTTTTTAAGGAAACTTCACACTGTTCTCTATAATGGCTGTACCAATCTACATTTCCACCAACACGTAGGAGGGTTCCCTTTTCTCTACACTCTTTCCAGCATTTATTGTTTGTAGGTTTTTTGATAATGGCCACTTTGCTAGTGTGAGGTGATAGCTCACTGTAGTTTTGACTTGCATTTCTCTAATAATTAGTGTTGCTGGGCGTCTTTTCATGTACCTTTTGGCTATCTGTATAGGCTTCTCAGGTGGTGCTGGTGGTAAAGAATCCTCCTGCCAGTGCAGGAGATGCAAGAGATACGGGTGTGATCCCTGGCTTGGGAAGATCTCCTAGGGCAGGGGATGCCCTGCTCCAGTATTCTTGCCTGGAGGATGGACATGGAGACAGAGGATTCTGGTGCGTTACAGTCCATGGGGCCGCAGAGAGTCAAACATGACTGAGCAACTGAGCACATGTCTTCTTTGGAGAAATGTCTATTTAGATCTTCTGCTAAAAATGGTACAAATGTATTTATTATAAAACAGAAATAGAGTCACAGATGTAGAAAACAAACTTTTGGCCATAGGGATGGGGGAGAGAGGAGGGATACATGGGACTGCGATTGACATATATACACTACAATGTATAAAGCTGATAACTAATAAGGACCTACTGTATAGCACAGGGGACTCTAGTCAATACTTGTGATGACCTGTATGGGAAAAGAAGTTATAAGAAAAGTGGAGTATATGCATATGTAAGATTAATTCACTTTGCCATATATCTGAAACTAACACAACATTGTAAATTGACTCTATTCCAAAAAGAAAAAAAAGTGCTATGTGAGGAGAATAGGTGGCTGGTGCTCGTAAACCCCCAAACTCCAGGAGTGGTTTTAGCAAAGCATTTTCAAAGGCCAGGTGAGGTATGTGTGTGGGATGGTCCTATGGTATCTGATCAGCTCATGCATCGTTCTCTGATTGGTTGATGGTGAGATAACAGGGTGGTGTCACAGGGGTTAATATCATCAGTTCTTAGATATCAGAAGGTCTGGGGCCTTTGTGCCCAAGGTCATCAAGTATTTAATTTCTTTCATTTAGTGGTGGTTTTAGCATCTACAATTCAGGAAATGTGCATCAGATACTATTATCTAGGTACTAGATACTATTATCTAGGTGCATCAGATACTATTATCTAGGCAGCAGAGGATATGGGGGAGGGGTCTGTCCCAGGAAGGCCCCACAGGGTCTGATTCTTATTAACAAGAATCAGAGGCCGCTTTTTACGGGACTCCGGTTGTGGGGAGAGGTATAACCTAAGAACTAGTTCTGAAAAGGTGTTACTCTTGTAGAGGCCCCTGACCACCGCCCCCTTTTTTGGTGGGGCCAAGGGAGATAGGGCGGCAGTAGGAAACTAATCAGCTGTGGGGGACTTCTGTTGTCGTCTAGTCACTAAGACTCTGTACTCCCAGTGCAAGGGGCTTGGGTTTGATCCCTGGTCAGGGAGCTAGATCCCACATGCTATAACTAGGAGTTGCAGTGCAGCAGCTGAAGATTCCGCGCGTCCCAAAGAGTCTCGAAGATCCTGTGTGCTGCAGCTAAGACCTGGTGCAGCCAAATTAGAAACAGTCAGCTTCGGGGCTCCAGGGTTCCCCCAGGGCCTCCATGGGCCTATGTGGAGGCCTTGTGTGTGAGATGTGTTTCATTAGCCTCATGGAACAAGGGGCACACAGGAGTGGAAACACGTCTAAAGCCCCAGGCGGAAGCCTGCACATCTCCTCTGGTGCAGAGAAGCTATTGTTCTCCTGGGCTCTGGGCCCTGCACTTACTTCATCTGGTAAAACCCCTAAGCCCAGTTATTACAGATGCCCTGTGAGGAAGCCACTCTCAAGACCTGTGTGGGGCCCATTAGCGCCTCAGCAGCGGCTCCCAGTGTGCCCGGAAACAGCATGACATCATTTCAGTGACTCCGGTCTTCGCCTGCAGCGTGAGAGCCATTTAAATCTTGACTTCTCCTCCTCATGCTTCATTGTATTTACAGCCGGGTGTTTTTCTGCCATTATTTGGTGATTTTTCCTGCAAAGAAGCCATTTTATGAAAAATGCCTGATTATTGGTGCCAGAAAAATAATATCTAACCATTTCTTTGAATGACATAGTCTGAAAAGTTAGTGTTATTCAGAAAAATGCAAAAATTTCAACAATGACTCTGCAGTTAATCACGGCTAAATCAGGTCTCCCCGTGTGCCTTCTCCTGCTCAGTGTGCAGTAATGGAGTGTTTCAGTGAAGTAAACACTGCATAGGGTCTGAGAGGGAAGGTATTTGCCTCTTCCATTATGTCTTGTAAAAAGCCTGATCCGTTTCAGCTGACACTAGTTGACTAGTAGAGTGACCCCTGGCAAATATGTAGCTATTAGGTCCCACAGACATCACACATTTCTTACAAGTGGTGAGGCTGAATCAGACCTTGGCACATGATGAATCCTGAAGCAGGTGAGCGGAGCGCAGAGGTGGGCTGTGTTAGGGAGTCCCGGGCACTGGGAACTGAATCCTCCCTTTAAGAAAATTGTATTATCTATTTATTTGGCTGCCATGGGCCTTAGTTGTGGCACGTGGGCTCTCTAGTTGCAGCCTGTGAACTCTTAGCTGAGGCCTGTGGGACCTATTTCCCTGACTAGGGGTCAAAACCCAGTCTGCCTGCACTGCAAGGACAGACTCTTATCCACTGGACTGCCAGGGAAGTCCCTGAATCTTCCCTTTTTAAGGATGAAAAGTCTGTCAGTGAAAGCTCCGAACAGGGCAGGTCCCACGTTGCTCCTGCAGAGGTTGTTTGGTTGGTACCTCTGAGAGAAACTCCTGTGCCCACTGGGGTGTGTAGCATGAGGGTTCTTCACAGCTCTCTGAAAGGGCTAAATGAGTGTTTCTCATCTACTAATATCCAAGATGGTGAATCCAAACCTTCTCAGGGACTCAGCTCAGACCCCTCAGTGACATTCGCAGGCGGAGCAATCAGGGCCAAGTACGAAGATCTGTGCGGTGTCTTCCCACCTCAGCCAGTAACAGGCAGAAGCTCTGCTAGACGCCTGGAGAGAGACTGCCATCAGACAGCGTCTCTCTGAAGAACTTCCAGACCTCCTTTATAAAGCAAACTCATTACAGGGAACTGCCTTTTCACCAACATTGTTCTGGGGAAATGGGGTCATTGCCGATAAAAATGCCAGATGGATATCTGTTACTCTGAGATTTCTGAATTGAAGAAAAGAGGACCTTCAATTTCCTTTGCCTCCTGGAGAGAGGATTCCGTCCACAGACTTTCTTGAGCACATACCAAGGCCAGGTATCATGACTGGTACTTTCCATAGGTAAGTCCTGTAGGTATAGCCTGCGAGTGTAGTGTCTTGAAAGGTGGGGCTGTTTATGGTCTCTCTTCTGGTATAAGGGCAGAGTACCTTTGGATGAGTTTTCAGTTCAGTTCAGTCGCTCAATCGTGTCCGACTCTTTGCGACCCCATGAATCGCAGCACGCCAGGCCTCCCTGTTCATTCCCATCTCCTGGAGTTCACTCAGACTCACGTCCATCGAGTCCGTGATGCCATCCAGCCATCTCATCCTCGGTCGTCCCCTTCTCCTCCTGCCCCCAATCCCTCCCAGCATCAGAGTCTTTTCCAATGAGTCAACTCTTCTTATCACCCAGGAATCACTGTGGGTGTGACACAGGGGGCACTGGACCTCTGTGTGCACACTTTCCTTTGTACAACGAGTGTAAAGACAGCTCCTCTCAGCAATCTATTTAATTTGCTAGCAGCCGCCCCTTGTTTTGAGCAGGGTTTTTCCCCCAAGTGTGGCCTGCAGACCTTTTGCATTAGAATCACCTGCTTGTCAAATATGCACCTATCGATTCGGAAGCACGGGGAGCAGACCTGGGGGTCTATATCTGTAACAAGTACTCAGATCAGTTTTACGGACACGGCAGTTTGAAAACCAGTGGCTTAAAGGATAAAATTCCAATTTCTTCACCCAAAGTACAGTCCTTTTACAGTCTGGCCCTAGGCTTTTCCCCATGTCCTCTCCAGGGCTCAGGACTTCTCCTGGTCTCCTCCCATGCCTGTATGCACTGCACTGTCCTTTCACTGGCCATGCCCTCTCTTCTTTCTTTACTGACCGATTCCTATTTGTCCTCCAAGACCCCGCTCAAATGTCCGTGTCCTTGTGAAGTCATCCCTGAGTCTGGCAGGGGGCCTTTTTCACTCCATCCTGTCCTCCTACATGGGCTCTCAGGTGGGGAACACGTCGGGGCAGGTCTGGATTTCGGCACATTGGCCACAGCCCTGAAACCCCATCATGGTGGGAGCTACTAGTCCACTTCTCTGAGTCTGCTGGAAATAATGGTAAATTGCCAATATAAGGAATACTTTTTTGCAAGGAAAACTGAATCATTCTGTTACTTTGGTGCCCGTTCCACCTGGAAGTTAGAATTAGGCTTCTGAGATAAAGGAGAACATGATGGCACCCAGAGGACCCGGGAGTGGAGGAGTTCCATAGCAGATGACGTTTAGAGGACCATCTCCCCTCCCTTCTGTCGCTTCCATTTATAATAAGCCCTAAGAATATCTGCTCTTGAGTGGTAAGGATATTGAGGAGAAACATGAAATGAGTGCTAATGGAACAAATTAGAACCACAAAGACAACATGTAATTGTAAATGCAGAATGTGATCAGATTGCCAGAAGAGCTGGGGCTCAAGTGGTCTTAAAAACAACAGGGTGACTGCGTCTGTGTCCTGTGTCCCACCACATGCGGCGTGCCACAATCACAGCGTGATAGTTTGCGGTGTGTGAGGGATTTCTTGTATTTCGGAGAGTCCCGAATCAGTTCCATATGTCAGTTTCATGACAGGTTTCATCTAGAACAGGGTTTGTCACAAGGATCCAAGGATGTAGCTCAAGAGGTCCCTGTATCCTCAGAATTATTTGTGAAATTTGGCCTAAGTGTATATACATTTTTCTTTGGAAATATCCATTGTTTTTGTTGGTTTTAAAAGGGTCTGTAAACCTGAGACTTTAGAAGCACAGCTCTAGAACTCCCAGGAGTGGAGCCCTATTTTTAGCACCCCCGAGAAGGGACTTAAGCATAGGCTTCTGGGTTCAAATTCCATCTTGGCTCATTAGTCACTGTACGACTTTGGGCAAATTCCCTGGCTTCTTTGAGCCTTAGTTTCTTCAAGCGTAACACGGATTGATAACTTCACCTACTTCACAGAGTGGTTGCAAGGGTTACCTGAGTTAGTCCATGTGAGGCATTTAGAACAGTGACTATGACAGAGTAAGCATTTAATTAACGTTGGCTGTGTTCATGCTATTGTTGTGGGTTTTATTACTTTATTATTATCATCTAGTGACCCTTGAATCTCTGACAAGCCTTTGTATACCTACTACCATTGCAAACTTCTACTTCCTTTACCCCACCCAGCTCAGTGCTCTATCATTTGGTCTGTAAGCTTAGGGACAGATAGAGTAACTTGCCTCTTGCATTGAAATAGCCATGATGCTCTGGCATTAACAGGATTCTTTGGTAGACAGTGAAATTCAGATCCGTTCCTCCTTTCTTACTGCTAATCAGAGATGCCCTGACTTCTTTAGGACTATCCTCTGCATAAATAATATTTTGCATAATTTTGCATTTTATGCATAATTCTAGTTTGCTGCATAACAATGTGTCAGTTCATTTTTCCCCTTTCTGTGCCTTGGAAAGAAAGAAAGTCATCTGAAATGGCTGGCAATCTCACAAGTGTTTGCTCATTAGCATTACATCTTTGCAACATTCCCCAGAGGTATGCTAATAAGCATCAAGCAAAACAACAATAAAGAAAATCAAGGGAGAAAAAAATATACACTACTGCAAAACAGATTTGTAGCTTTCACTGCTTACCAGTCACTCTGCTGCTGCTGCTCAGCCTCTGAGCTGTTAATTGTATGTAATTATAAAGTGCTGAACTATGAATGGTCCTGACTCAAAGCTGGGAACACAGAACGAGGCTATATTCAAATGATGCATTGATCTGTGAAGAGAAATATGCTGTTTACAATCTCAGTGGGTTGTTTCCCTCATAGTTCTATGATTCTTCAGATAATATTTTTGGTTGTGGAAAAACAGCGTATAATGGTATATAGATGAGAGAGAGAGTGCCTTCCACATCAAGAGTTTGGGGGATTGAATAAAAATGAGATCCGTTTTCATTAACTTATGCCTCAGGACAGAGGGTTTTAATTTTGGTAATTTAGACCTAAACTTGACCATGAATATTATGTAAAAACTCTTTAAAGCAAAGGAGGAAGGTGTTTGGGAGCTGTAAGAACAGGGAAAGGACCTTCAGCTCTAAGTGTGAGAGGTTGTAAGGTCTTAGAAGAGGAGAGGGCATTTTGAGTTGCCCTTTAAACCTGTTTTGAACAGTTTTTGTGGTATGGGAGCTTGAAAATGGGCACGGTGGTTTCTCGTGAACTCAGGTAACCTTGAAAGTAAATGAGAGCAAGCTAGATTCTGGAAAAATGATAATTACTCTCAGCTTCATTTAGGTGTTGTTTATTGTGCTTTCTAAGCCCAGGAAAGGCATTCTTTAGGTTGAATACACTAGAGAATGTTTCCAATCATGAAATAACTGAATGAACTCTAAACTCTCTTGAAGAATTCTTTTACGTGTTTAGCAAGTATTAAGATATTGGGTTCTAGAGTCAGACATCCCAAGCGCTACTATGTATCAATACTAACTACATAGCTTTATCGCCTTGGTCGCTCTTCAGCTGCCTCAGTCTGTAAAAGGGATGTAACAGTATGTTTTCTCCTATCTCACGGAAACGTTTGGAGAGTCAAACAAGAAATTGCCTGTGAAAGTGGTTCATAGCTTCTGGTGTTCCGTTATGATCAGCTATTACTCTAGACCAATTTCTCATCCTCAGCTGCGTAATTTTTCATCCTACTGATGTAACAACTGTCATTTTTTTGGCACCAGAAATTGTTAGATACTTAACATAGATAGTCTCAGTTGAGACTTGGATTGATTTTGTGAGATAACAGGTAGCTTGATTCCCCACCTTTGTGAATGGGGAAATTGAGGCCCAGCAAATGAAGTAACTTACTAGGATCACACAGCTAGAAATGGGGGTGAGGAGGGAGACAAGTTTCTCTGTGTTGATCAGTTAACAAATTACTGGGAGATCCATGCTTAGAAATAATCATGCTTTAAATTTAGTAGATACCTGCCATAGTGATGACAGAGGCTTTCTGCTTTGGTTTAGTTATTCTTTGTAAGATAGATTATAAACCACGTGACTTGGCAAACAAGACATACTTTGGCACTGCGATTCTCAGAAAATCACCCAAGGAGCTCATGAAAGAAGCAGATTCTAGGGCCTATCATTCAAGATCCTAAGTTTGGAGTCCTGAGGAGAGGGCTTGGATCTGTCCTTTGAGTAAATTCTGTCAGAAGTTCTCCCAGGGTATTGGGTGACAGGTGGATCACAGCAAAGAAACATTGCGCGTCTAGTTGTTTGGGAGTCTTGAGAGCATGATTTGTTCTTTTGCATGGTGCCTTTTACTATTTCCGTTCAGTTCTTTCCATTCAGTGATGTGATGAGGCGTCTTATGATAGAATCTAGGCCGATTTAGGTGTGGTTAAGGCTGAAAGGCATTAAAAAAAATCATCCTCTGCTAGTTTCTCCCTCCCCCCATCCCCCACCCCCAGGCCCTGCAGGAAAGTAAGTGACAATTGCTATAAAACAAAAGCTGAGTAATGAAAAATTAGGACCTGTTTTAATTTTTGAGCCTCAAGAAATGGTTTATAAAAATGTCCAGCAGCTTTAGAATCATTAGCTAGGACAGAACACAAAGGACATTGTTTGTTGTTGGTTAGTTGCTAAGTTGTATCCAACTATTTTGCAACCCTATGGACGGTAGCCTGCCAGACTCCTCTGTCCATGGGATTTCCCAGGCAAGAATACTGGACTGGGTTGCCATTTCCTTCTCTAAGAGATCTTCCCAACCCAGGGATCGAACCCACCCACGTCTCTTGTGTCTCCTGCACTGGCAGGCGGATTACCACTGAGCCCTTGGGGAGCCCAAAGGTCATTATTAGAGGGATTTTAAAGAAAGTTCTTCTTTTATCAGCAGAGAACATGAACAAATAGTTCACAAAAGAAGAAATATATATGGAGATGTCAACCCCAATAACAGTTAAAGAGATAGAAATCAAAGCAGAAATACGTTTTTAACTTAGCAAATTGGTGAATATTTTAAAAGCTGACAAGAATGTGGGTGACAAGAGGGCAGACATTATCTTAAACAATTTACTTATATTAATTTAGCCAGCACAGTGACTTTATTATATACTCTATTATTATCCCCATTTTACACATGACAAAACTGAGACGTATAGGGGCTTTTGTGTACTGCTGGTGGCATTATCTTTTTATTGGGTAATTTGACACAATGTTCAAGAGCCTTGAAAACATTCCTCTACTTTGACTCTGTAATTGCACTTCTATGAACTTATTCTGTGAAAACAAAGAAAGGTTTATAGAAAAATCTATGTGCAAGAATATCCTGGTAGCTTTATACAAAATGCACATACACACACAAAAACCCATCTGATTTTTCCCCCTTTTTTTAAAAGAAATATGTTGAGACCTTTTACCTTTTCAGTTAAAGTAAGCACTTCACAGCTTCTCTTTGGCATATTCAAATCGCCAGCATCACTACTCATGTGCTTTGGGGCCATTATTAAGTAAAATAAGGGTTACTTCAACACAAGCACTGTGATGTCCTGATCCTTAGTAGTGATCTGATAACCAAGGCAGCTACTAAGTGACTCACGGGTTGGGGGCTCAGAGGGATCCGCTGGATAAAGGGATGATTCATGTCCAGGGCAGGAAGGAGAGTAATGGCTTGAGGTTTCATCATGCTATTCAGAAAGGTATATAATTTAAAACTTATGAATTATTTCTCAAATTTTCCATTTAATATTTTCAGACTGTGGCTGGCCATGAATAACTGCAACTGCAAAATGTGAAACTGGTGATTAGGGCGTCTCCTCTATAAAGGAGAAGATAGAGACAGAAAATGCCTATTTTGGTGTCTTGAAGACCTGGGCTTTATTTTAGTCCCAGCTTTGGTTTTACCAGCTGTGTGGACTGAGGCCAGTTATTCTATTTTTCTCTGAATGTACGTTTCCTCTTTGTTAAAATAGGCTTTACAATACTTGTAATACTGGTGGTTCAGGGTTCTTCGATTGGTTAAAAAAAATAGCCACTTGTATAGTGCTTACTATTTGCTAGGCATTATTTTCAACACTCTATAGTTATATTAACTAAATTAACCTGCACAGTGATTTTCTTAATTACATGCTATTATTATTCCCATTTTATAGATGAGGAAACTGAGGCACATTGAAGTTAATTGTCCAGGATCATACCTCTAGATAATGCTCAGATTTGAATCCAGGCAGTCTGGCTCAGATTTATACTTTAATTATGACACTGCTGCTGCTGCTGCTGCTAAGTCGCTTCAGTTGTGTCCGACTTTGTGCCACCCCATAGATGGCAGCCCACCAGGCTCCCCCTTCCCTGGGATTCTCTAGGCAAGAACACTGGAGTGGGCTGCCATTTCCTTCTCCAATGCATGAAAGTGAAAAGTGAAAGTGAAGTCGCTCAGTCGTATCTGACTCTTAGCAACCCATGGACTGCAGCCTACTAGGATCCTCTGTCCATAGGATTTTCTAGGCAAGACTATAAGTGGGGTGCCATCGCCTTCTCCAAATTTTGACACTATGCTGACTCAAATCAATTAAATGGCGTATGTGGAGCATTTAGTATATCTTTCTCTGTGGGAGTAATATCACCCTCCCCCAAAGGAGTAAAAACTGATTATTAGGGGACAAAAATGTTTTACACTTCTTGTATAAAGCGCAGATATTCGTGCAGTATATAGACAGATACAGAGCATATTTGTGGTCTTAAACATAAATGAGGGGGGAGTGATTAGAAATAAAATGTCTAAAAAGCTGCTTGTTGCTTAGTCACTAAGTCATGTCCAACTCTTTGCAACCCCGTGGGCTGTAGCTGCCAGGCTCTTTTGTTCGTGGGATTTCCAAGGCAAGAATACTGGCGTAGGTTGCCATTTCTTTCTGCAGGGATCTTCCCTACCCAAGGATGGAAACCTCATCTCCTGCATTGCAGGCAGATTCTTTATCACTGAAAAAATGTTCCTTAGGGGGAATAGTAATGAAAAAGTAATGAAAAAGAGGTTAAAAATACTGATCCAGTGCAATGCTAGGCACAAAATAGGCATCTCATAAATTCTCTTTCCTGTTTTCATGCCAGTTTAGTTTGAGAGGTTAGAAACGGCCCAGTTGATGTGTTCCCCAGCCTGAGAAAGAGTTTAGTCTAAGCTTAACACAAATGGGCCAAGAGGTAGAGGGCTAATGCTGTCACTTGACTTACACTGGAGTGGGAAGCTGGGTAGGACTGAAGGAGCTATGGCTGCTCAGAGGCTGTTTTGAATGCACATTAAGCTTAGTTATTAAGCAGCATCTTTAAAANAGAAAACACCCTTTGGTAAACTCAACATAAATCACTTTATGCCATTGTGTGCATGCATACTCAGTCACTTCAGTCATGTCTGGTTCTTTGTGACCCCCTGGTCCATAGTCCACCAGACTCCTCTGTCCATGGGATTCTCCAGGCAAGAATACTGGATTGGGTTGCCATGCCACCTCCTCCAGGGGATCTTCCCGACCTAGGGATCAAACCCACATCTCCTGGATCTCTTGCATTGCAGGCAGACTCTTTACCACTGAGCCACCTGGGAAACCCCATTTTATGCCATTATTTGCCTATAAATATACCAAGCTTCATACTGTACTACAAAAATTTTTATACTACAACATTGCTTTTAAAGGTTTTCCAACTTTGAAATACTATAATTCCAGTCATTCCATGAAATCCTCACCTTCTTAACCACACTAAATACATCTGCTTAAATCTTGACAACTTTTAATCAACTCATCCCTCTCGCTTTACCATTTGCTCTGCTCACATTTGCTTCAAATTATTATTTTTCTTCAGAAGACTGTAGCATATTTTTGTAAATGCTGGGATTTAAAAATTCTTGTTTTTATTCTAGTTATATGTATGTCTTGATTAACCTGCAAGATTTTTTGCCTTCTTTATTGCAGAGAACTTAATATATTCATTTTTGTTTACAACAGCAAAGGTATTTCATGTAGTAAGTTCTCAATTAATATTTTTTGAGTCAAAGATTCTTTAGTCTGGATCTGAAATTGATTTGGACATCATGATATGTTTTCCAGATTCCCCCAAAACTATATTTTTCTGATCCCAATATGGTTACATAATTTTTAAAAATATTTAACAGTAAACCAGAATCTGTGTAGCAGAATCCAAGGATTTCAGCTCTGATTTTTCAGGAAAATGTTGGCTATAGAGAGTTCCCATGGTAAAAGCTAGCAGTAGCTTCACTTCATACCTCTGCAAACATTGGCTTACTCAAATAGCATGAAGAAACTCTTCTCTTGTAATTTCTATATTATAAAGAAACAATTGTTTCTATGATGTGGAATGAGTCTTTATATTACCCTTTTCTGGTTTGCTAGTTCTCACTGTCTACTTTTTCAAATGTGCTTTTTTTCTTTAGAGAAAGTCCACGTCTACCAATTAAAATTCAAGAGCTCAATGCTCTAAAATGGTAACAGAGTCAAGTATGGTAGGAAATTGCTTCAATAAAGGGAAGACTAAAATATAATATTTGTAAAAGGACCAGCTTTGATGATTGCTCTCAGTTGGTCATTGTCAACTTCCAATGGCAGATCATTGCACTCCTCATCTTCAAGGCTCTCATCTCCTTTGCAAAACTTCTTGAACCACACTGCACTATGCTTTTGTTAGCAGTTTCTGGGCCAAATGCATTGTTGATGTTGTGGGTTGTCACCACTGCTTTACAAACCATTTTGAACTTGAATAAGAAAATCACTCGAATTTGCTTTTTGTCTATCATTTCCATGGTCTAAAATAAATATAAAATACACAGCAAGTAATAAGTCATTAGCAAAAAAGCATGAAGTAGAAATGTGCATTAAAATGATGTATAACATAACCATGTTTATTTAAGAACGCATTCCAATATCAAATGGCAAAGTTTAGCAATGCAAAACCACAATTACTTTTGCACCAACCTAGTAAGTTTCTGACAACACAGTGGTAATAAATGTAAGAAGAATGACAAGAATGACATTGTACGGAATGAGTTCTGTGACACTGTGACATGGGTTCTAGCCTAAGCTTAGAGTGAGAAAGGTTAATAAACCCTGGTGAGGCTCCATCCTCAAAAATACATCCCACACCACATCTTGCTCCCATTACTGCTCTTTTCAACTTATGCTGACAGCTAAAGTTCAGAGGTGGCTTTGTTTCCCTTGTAGTCGATGTTAGTTCAACATTAGACCCTAAAGGTGGAACAAGCACAGAAATAAGTGCACAGGAATAGGACAAGAACTTTGGAGCCAAAAATAACATGTGTTTTACACTTGGGGCAAGTATATAAATTAAAAATGGAAGAAAAGTGGGCAAAAGTGAGATAATTGGCTAATATAAATACCTGTCAAACCTGACTTTCTCACAGAAATTCTGAGCTGAGAAACAAATAAAATTGCTCACTACCACCCTCAACTCACACTCTTTTTCTTCAAGAAAACATCAGGGTCGTTTTATGAGATTTGGCTGCAGGAATCTAGTGTATAAATGGGAAGGAGATAAGGATCAAGATTTCCTGAAGTATTTTGTGTCTAAGAAGAACAGAGAAAATAGTATCTGCACTTTTCGGAAATAACTCTGGGCAATTGATGAGAGCCTAGAAATCATGGGGATGTTGCTTTTCAATATTGTGAGGGTCTACAATTGAATCTACTGCTTGGATTTAATGGATCAAGTTGACTCTACAACCGTAAATGGTGATCAAATTATAACCAGTTGAGGAATTTAAGTTTCATTTATGATTGCTTCTTTGGATGAAACAGATATTAGATACGACAAACAGAGGTTTGATAAATCATAGTATCCTTCTAAATTTAGGCGGTGAAATGGGTTGAAGGCTGTATCAGATCACTTCATCTTTATCAGCATACTTTGAAAGCTTTTTGCTCTCTTTTTAAAAATATAATTTTATTTACTTATGTATTGACCGCACTTGGTCTTCACTGCCGCTCAGGCTTTTCTCTAGGTGTAGGGAACAGGGACTACTCTCTAGCGATGTGAGGGCTTCTCATTACAGTGGCTTCTCCTGTTGGGTCACGGGCTCTAGGGCACTCGAGTTTCAGTAGTTGCAGCACGTGGGCTGAGCNCCTCCCACCCCACATCATCCCTCTGGATCATCCCCATGCTCCAGCCCCAAGCATCCTGTATCCTGCATTGAACATAGACTTTTAATGTAATTTTTATTAAAAAAATTTTTTTTACTGAAATATAGTGGATCTACACTGTTTAGTTTCAGATGTCAGCAACGAGATTCAGTTATATACACACACATTCTTTTTTTACTTTCTCTTCATTATAGGTTATTATAAGATATTGAATATAGTTCCCTGTGCTATACAGTAGGTCCTCATTGGTTATCTAGTTTATATATATACTTGCTTGTTCTTTTTTTTTTGCCTCTCTTGCCACATCAATCCTCTGAATGTTAAAGCATATAAGTATAATCTGGATACAATTTATGACTATATTTCCTGTAATGAAATATAGAAATAATGGTTCTAAATATAATTTAGAACCATTGTAGAGCACATAGAAAATTTCTTCAAGGATGTTTTAAAATGAAATAAGACCTGCAGATATACTCTTCATCAAAGTGAGTCCTGTAGGACTGCCTACTTTACCTCGCTTTTGATTCTGTCATTGCACCTCTTGAATCAAGTACATTCTTACCAGGTACCTGTGGAGCCTTGTGGTGGCTTTTAGGGAGCTGAAAACAGTTATTTGCCAGTAAATAGCTTTCTTGGTCAACTTTGTCAGAAAGAGCTGGGCCCCCCTTTTCCTGGCAAAGAAGGCTCAGTTGAGGACTGGTCAAAGGAAGATAGACCCTCTTTCACCCTTTGTCCCCTGAGGGGTTGAGAGCCAGGAGAAATTCAAGAGAACCATTTCTCTTTGGAAAGTGAAGTCTAGGTGAATGCTACCATGGATAATGTCATCCCCTCCTGTCCCATGTCTAGGTAGATACCAGGCAAGGTTATGAAAAAGGAAAAAATTGTTCTTGGCTTCCCAGATTCACCCTCTCCCTTTCCCATCCCTGTTGTCCACCCTAGTCCTTTTTAAGTTGTTTTTTTTTCTGTTTTGATGTGGACCATTAAAAAAAAATTCAATGAAAGTGTTTTGTTTTCAGCCATGCGAGGTCTGTTTTGAGGTGTGAGGCTTTCTCTAGCTGCAGGGTGCAGTTTCTCTAGCATCTCTTGTTGCAGAGCCCAGGTTCTAGGCACATAGGCTTCAGCGGCTGCAGCACATGGGCTCTAGAGAGCAGGCTCAGTAGTTGGGGCTCATGGGCTTAGCTGCCCTGTGGCTCGTGGACCCTTCCCAGACCAGGGTTGAATCTGAGTCCCCTGCATTGCCAGGTGGATTATTAACCACTGGACCACCAGGGAAGTCCCAATGTGGACCATTTTTAAAGTCTTTATTTAATTTGTTGCAATATTCGTCCTGTTTTCTATTTTGGTTTTTTGGCCATGAGGCATATGGGATCTCAGCTCCCCAGCCAGGGATGGGACCTGTACCCCCTGCATCGGAAGACAAAGTCTTAACCACTGGACCACCAGGGAAGTTGCCCCACTTTCATCTTGATCTACCTGATCTGACAACCTCAGTGACCATTCTCTTTTTCTCCACCCAAAGCTGAATGTTGCTCCAGGGGAGAGAGTATAAAGGAGACAACAGGGGCTTCCTGCACAGAATCTCTTGTCTTCTTGATCACATCCTCTAGGGGCTCTGAGTGGGAATCCCAAGACATAAACCAAAAAAAAAAAAAAAAAAACAGCTAAGGGTTGAGGAAGATTGTGTGGCCTGCTGTGTCCTCATGGCGGCATCAGGAGTAAGTCATGACTCTGTGAACTGATGACGGGTCCTGACAACTCTGTCTCATGCTGAGGCAGGCAAGGCTGGTTCTAGCATCTCAGGAGACAGTCCTGGTCTGTTATCTCCCAACCTCCCTTCTTGTGGCCACCCCGGGATGTGTATGTCAGTTCCCCCACTGACACGTTCCCTGACTGCAGGAAGCACAGTTGATGGAGGGTCCAGGTGCTGCGTTCTGAAACCCATCCCAAATTTCTTTAAAAATTTTTTAACATTTGTTATTACTTTCCCCCCACATGTATTGAAATATAATTGATATATGACACTGTGTAATTTAAGATATACATAAAAAAAAAAAAAAAAACAGCTAAGGGTTGAGGAAGATTGTGTGGCCTGCTGTGTCCTCATGGCGGCATCAGGAGTAAGTCATGACTCTGTGAACTGATGACGGGTCCTGACAACTCTGTCTCATGCTGAGGCAGGCAAGGCTGGTTCTAGCATCTCAGGAGACAGTCCTGGTCTGTTATCTCCCAACCTCCCTTCTTGTGGCCACCCCGGGATGTGTATGTCAGTTCCCCCACTGACACGTTCCCTGACTGCAGGAAGCACAGTTGATGGAGGGTCCAGGTGCTGCGTTCTGAAACCCATCCCAAATTTCTTTAAAAATTTTTTAACATTTGTTATTACTTTCCCCCCACATGTATTGAAATATAATTGATATATGACACTGTGTAATTTAAGATATACAGTGCGATGATTTGGTACACATATACATTGATAAATGATTATGCAATAATATTTTTAACACCTCTGTCACCTCACAAAAGTATCATTTCAATGCGTGTGTATTGAAAACACTGTAGATCTACTGTCTTAGCAACTTTCAAGTCTATAGAACAGTATTGTTTATTATCTTCTACCAAGGCCATGTTCCTGCTCAGCTGTTTCAACCAATGACAGCATGAGGCAGGGACTGTTTCTGGGGAATGTGAGACTTCTCTGATGGCCAACTTTGGCTCAGGGACTCCCTGATGGCCTTGCTGTAAGTCAGTACTGCATTGTCAGATTGTGGTTGTCGCTAAGTTTCATCTGACTCTTTGTGACCCCATGGACTGTAGCATACCAGGCTCCTCTGTCCTCCACCACCTCGTGCAGTTTGCTCTATTCATGACCATTGAGTCAGTGATGTATTTAACCATCTCATCCTCTGTTGTCCCCTTCTCCCTCCCTCAGTCTTTCCCAGCATCAAAGTCTTTCTCAGTAAGTCGGCTCTTTGCATCAGGTGGCCAAAGTATTGGAACTTCAGCTTCAGCATCAGTCCTTCCAATGAATATTCAGGGTTGATTTCATTTAGGATTGACTGGTTTGATCTCCTTGCAGTTCAAGGGACTCTCAAGAGTCTTCTCCAGCATCACAGTTTGAAAGCATCAATTCTTCAGTGCTCAGCCTTCTTTATGGTCCACTGTGATTGCTACGCTAGATGATTATAGGGTAATGCCAATGTCAGGTGCTTCTATCCAGTGTCCTGTCCTTCCTTCACTCCTTCTCTCAGGCTCGTATCTGCACTGTGCTCTGAGGCTCTCCCAGTCCTGTGGTTACCTCATTTTCTGATAGGCATTTCCCCTACTACATTTCTAATGTGTTCATCCCACTTTGACTTCTGTCTTGTAGAGAAGATCCTCATGATGACTTATCTCTTGGCCAGCCACTTCCCACCTTTGTCTCCAGCCCATTTCCCTTTCTCCCTACTCCCTTAAAACTTACTCTCAGGAAAGAGGGTCTGATACCAGCTATTTTGGGTTACTTCTCGTCAAACTCATATACCAAGAGAGCTCTATTTGCAGAGTTACAAATTTTTGTTCCTAACAAAGAAACTTCAGACTCTCACAAGCCTCTTGGATGCTCCAGCAACCAGGTCCAACTACCCAATCTTTTTATAAACACTAGTTTCCCATCATCAACTCAATGGACATGAGTTTGAGCAAACTCTGGCAGATAGTGAAGGACTGGGAAGCCTGGCATGCTGCCATCCATGGGGTCACAAAGAGTTGGACATAACTGAGTGATTGAACAATAAATTTCCCATTTAATTTTTTTTAAAATTTATGGGCATCCTCAAAAAATAGAAGACTGCAGGGACGCTTTGGCAGGGAAGAATGTTGAGGGGCTAAGGGAAACCATAGTGATTCCTACTCTGGTGTGGCCATTCTCCTGCCTCAGTTTCCCCACTGGCTCCTTCCAGTGCATATGGAAGTGTCTGTGTGGGGGTCAGGTGGTCTGGGGATAGGCTGTGGCTCTCGCTGTTCCTGAGTATGGGAATCCAAACCAGCCTGGTTGCCCAGAGTACCTCCACAGCTGATGTTCCTGGAGGCTGTGCATCTCCAAGAGCTGTCCACGGTTTTGAAAGCTTGTTCCTTATAGTGTGTATGGGAAAGAGAAGGTGTTACTGTTCTTTGTGCTGACCTCACCTGCTCTAGAACCAGAGGTGAAGGCATTATCTCATTTCCATCCAGGTGTCTACTCACCTGGAAGGGTATTAGCTATACGTCTTCCATGCCCAAAGCTCCCTCTAATTGTGATCTATTTTAACCCAGACCCCTTTAGACATGGTGTTGTTGTTCAGCAAAGCTGTTTGATTGCTCTGCTAGATGATTATAGGGTAATGCAAATCAGGTAAGCAGGAAAGCTGGGAGATGCACACCCTAGTCCTCAGATGGATGGTTGTTTTTTTTTAATAGAATTTTTTTTGATGTTAATCATTTTTAAAGTCCCCATCGAATTCACTACAACATTGTTTCTGTTTTATATTTTGTTTTTTTTTGGCCTTGAGGCATGTAGGATCCTAGCTTCCAACCAGGAATTGACCCTACACCCCCTGCATTGGAAGGTGAAATAACAACCATTGCACCACCAGGGAAGTCCCTGGATGGTTGTTCTTTATACCAGAGGACTAGCTGAGAAACATAGCTTCTACTGGTCATGCAATCATGCACTTGCAATACAAATACTGGCAGCTAACCTCTCTTGAACATGCAAAGAAATAGAGGAAATGCAAAGAAATAGAGTAAGACAATAGAAAGGGAAAGACTAGAGGTCTCTTCAATAAAATTAGAGATACCAAGGGAATATTTCATGCAAAGGTGGGCTGAATAAAGAACAGAAATGGTATGGACCTAGAAGCAGAAGCAGAAGATATTAAGAGGTGGCAAGAATACACAGAAGAACTGTACAAAAAAGATCTTCACAACCCAGATAATCATGATGGTGTGATCACTCACCTAGAGCCAGACATCCTGGAGTGTAAAGTCAAGTAAGCCTTAGGAAGCATTACTATAAACAAAGTTGTGGAGGTGATGGAATTCCAGTTGAGCTATTTCAAATCCTAAATGATGATGCTGTTAAACTGCTGCATTCAATATGCCAGCAAATTTGGAAAACTCAGCAGTGGCCACAGTACTGGAAAAGGTCAGTTTTCATTCCAATTCCAAAGAAAGGCAATGCCTAAGAATGTTCATACTACTGAACAATTATCCTCATTTCACATGCAAGTAAAGTAATGCTCAAAATCCTTCAAGCTAGGCTTCAGCAGTATGTGAACCTAGAACTTCCAGATGAACAAGCTGGATTTAGAAAAGGCAGAGGAACCAGATATTAAATTGCAAACATCTGTTGGGTCATAGAAAAAGCAAGTGAAAGCTCAGTCATGTTCAATTCTTTGTGACCCTATGGACGGTAGCCTCCCAGGCTCCTCTGTCCATGGAATTCTCTAGGCAAGATACTGGAGTGGTTTGCTGTTCCCTTGTCCAGGGGATCTTCCCAACCAGGGATGAAACCCAGATCTCCCACATTGTTGGCAGATTCTTTACCATCTGAGTCACCAAGGAAGCCGGGGAATTCCAGAAAAACATCTACTTCTGCTTCATTGACTATGTTAAAGCCTTTGACTGGGTGGATCACAACAAACTGTGGAAAATTCTTAAAGAGATGGAACTATCAGACCACCTGACCTGCCCCCTGAGACGCCTGTATGCAGGTCAAGAGGCAACAGTTAGAACTGGACATGGAACAATGAACTGGTTCCAAATTGGGAAAGGAGTATGTCAAGGCTGTATATTGTCACCCTGTTTATTTAACTTATATGCAGAGTACATCCTACAAAATGCCTGGCTGAATGAAGCTCAAGCTGGAATCAAGATTGCCAGGAGAATTATGAATAACCTCAGATATGTAGATGACAGCACCCTACTGGCAGAAAGAGAAGAAGAACTAAAGAGCCTCTTGAGGAAGATCAAAGAGGAGAGTGAAAAAGCTGTCTTAAAACTCAGCTTTCAAAAAACTAGGATCATGGTATCTGGCCCCTCTCACTTCATGGCAAATAGATGGGGAAGCAGTGGAAACAGTGAGAGACTTTGTTTTCCTGGGCTCCAAAATCACTGTGGACGGTGACTGCAGCCATGAAATTAAAAGATGCTTGCTTCTTGGAAGAAAATTTTATGACGAACCTAGACAGTATCGAAAAGCAGACACATCATTTTGCTGGCAAAGGCCTGTCTAGTCAAAGTTATGGTTTTTCCAGTAGCAATGTACTGAGGTGAGAGTTGGACCGTAAAGAAGGCTGAGCGCCTTAATAACTGATGCTTTCAAGCTGTGATCCTGGAGAAGACTGGTAAGTGTCCCTTGGACAGCAAGGAGATCAAACTAGTCAATCCTAAATGAAATCAACCCTGAATATTCATTGGAAGGACTGATGCTAAAGCTGAAGCTCCCATAGTTTGGCCACCTCATGTGAAGAGCTGACTCATTGGAAAATATCTTGATGCTGGGAAGGGTTGAGGGCAGGAGGAGAAGGGGACAACAGAGGATGAGATGGTTGGATAGTATCTCCAACTCAATGGACATGAGTTTGAGCAAGCTCTGGGAGACAGTGAAGGACAGGGAAGCCTGGTGTGCTGCAGTCCATGGGGTTGCAAGGAGTGAGACAGGACTGAGCAACTGAGCAACAACATCTCTTGAACACAGGCTACAAGCCAGATGTTGCTTAGTACTTTACTCATACAGCCTCATTTAAATCTCCTTATGTGCTTGAGCTATGGGGACAGGTCTGTCACCCCATTTTGTAGCTGAGAACCTGAGGCTTACTTGCTGAGGGTCACAAACCCAAGAAGTGGTTAGGCCAGGATTCAAACCCAGGCTGTCTAAGGCTGAATTATACTGCTTCTCCTTTTTGCCAAATGTGTTGAGCACTGTTACATGTCACCCTCTGCATGGCATTTGCTTGGAACTAAATAAGAGCGGCACAGAAAGCTGAGAGTCCTTTGGATCTCTTTGTTATCTATTTCCCTCCCTCCCTTCCACCTTCCTAGCTTCCTTCCTTCCTTTTAGTTTTAAATTCTGAAATGCCAATGTCCAGGCACAGAAAACATCAAGGGGGCTGTGTCACCCCAGGAGTTGGTACCAAGACTGGAGCCCCAGCCCCCAGGTCCTTGACCCATAACTGTACTGGCTGGTGATGTGGAGGGAGGCTCTGGTTGGGTCGGGAATGGCCCACTCTCCTGGACAGTCCCCTGGAATGGCCTGTAGAGTCTTTCAGAGATCAAGTGCAGAAGGAGAAAAACTATTTGTTGAGAGGCAGGCAGACATTTCTCAGGCCTTCGTAAAATGGAAACAGTCATAAGAAGTAAATCATATGAAAGAGCCTGTTCTGTTCACTGCCTGAGAGTTAGTTCCCGAGACAAGCTTTTCTGAATAGTTGCCTGATCATCTGTGCCATCCATGGGCATTGACATTCTGTTGGCATTGGTTAGAGATCAAGTGCAGAAGGAGAAAAACTATTTGTTGAGAGGCAGGCAGACATTTCTCAGGCCTTCGTAAAATGGAAACAGTCATAAGAAGTAAATCATATGAAAGAGCCTGTTCTGTTCACTGCCTGAGAGTTAGTTCCCGAGACAAGCTTTTCTGAATAGTTGCCTGATCATCTGTGCCATCCATGGGCATTGACATTCTGTTGGCATTGGTGTCCCCTCCCTACTCAGGAGTCTAGAGTGTTGATCTGTATTGTTAATGACAAGCCAGGGAGACATACCATTCAGAATAAGCAGGCATCAGGAATATTTATATGTGTCCTGTTAGCTAAAACCTCAGTTTTGTGCTGCCAATAAAAGCGGGGTGACAGCTCTCTTCCAAGAATTTGTTTTCTTTGCCTGTTATTTGAAAATGTTGTTGTGTCTCAGCTGCACTTGGAAGACAACAAATAGGACAAAACATAAATATGGTGCAGTGTCAGATTCTGAAGGCACTCATGATAACAGAAAGACTTGTTTTTAAATGACAAAATCCTTTCTAGACTGAAGAAAAGAGTAGGTGGGGGAAACCTGTTTCTCTAAATGAGTTGAGTGGAGTCTGTAGACGCATATTTCAAAACTTTCCCCCAAGATTGGGGTATTTCACTGAAGAAAAAGCACAGTCTCTTCAGAAAGGAAGCTATACACACATATACTTGGGCCACCTGCATATGTCTCATACAGGGTAGGTACCCTATAAATTTTTATTGATAATGGTGACTGTGTTAGTTATCTGTTGTCATATAATTAACTGCCCCAAAACTTTGTGGTGTAAAACAGTAAACGCTTATTATCCCACACAGTTTCTGTGGTTCAGGAATCCAGGAGGGACTTTGCTGGGTGGTTCTGCTTATGGTCCCTCTTGAGATTATGGTCAAGATGTGGCCAGGTGCACAGTCCGTGAAAGCTTGAATGAAGCTGAAGGAGCTACTGCTAAAGTGGCTGACTCACTTGCACGACAGATTTGCGTAACTTGTCGGAAGGAGGCTTTAGTTCCTCACCATGTAGACCTCTCTATGGGAATGGCTGAGTGCCCTCACAACATGGCAGCTGGTTTCCCCAGAGCAAGTGGCCCGACAGAGAGAGCAACAGGGAAATCTAAGTGTATGACCTTCCTAGGTCATGTTCTATCATCTCTGCCACAATTTATTAAAAGAGAGTCTCTTGATCCACACACATGGAAGGGGAATTAATCTCCACCGAAGGAAAGAATATCAAAGAATTTGATTTGAAATTCTTTTATTTGAAAACAATCACAGTGCCTTTTAAAGATGTGTGCAAAATGGGATACTTAAATTGTTCACAACTGTTTCCCTCTGAAGATGATAATGTCTCTGACATCAGTCCAGAAAGGCTGTCACCATCATAGAACATGTCCATAAGAAGAATGATGGGCAGTCAGTAAATGATTTTTTCATGGAAACAGATCAGAAGAGAAACCAACCTTTCTACAGTTAAATTTGAGGGTTCACTCTTCAAGTTTTAGATGATGGTGAATTTTATTTTCAGTTGAGTAGAGAGAGACAAGTTTGATGTATTTCATTCATAAAGAATGTTTGAGTGTGGGATTTTCATTTATTCCCTGCTTTAATATAGGGATCCTAATTTAGATCCTCCTTTCCTCATGATTTTTCTCAAACTTTCTTCTTTAAAAAAATGCCTCTGCTTTTACTATCAATGGTGCGGTCTACTCTTCTCCAGAACTGATGTGGGGAGACATATGTGATTGGAAATATGAGATGAAGTTAGGTGAGAGAAGATCCTGCTTTGTTTCCTCTGTGATTTGAATCTTCTTTTACTTAAAAGAAATGACCCCCTCCCCTGAAGTATCAAATCTGGTTTTTATCAAAGACTAATTTTGAACTTTGGGAACATGAGAGTTTTCCTCCAGCTATTTGGAATCTCTCTTCTCAGCTTTAAAGAGAGATCTGATAGCACTTTGGATGCTTTAACATCCTTGGCCAAAATCATTAGTGCATTTTAAAACCAAGCAGAAGATAGTGATTATTATACAGAATATTTTATGGGTGGTGAATTAGTCATGGCAATAGATTTCTGGATGAGAGCATTTCTGGGTGGTAGGATGAGATAAATAAATCAGTGTGTATGAAAGCAACGTGTAAATGTAAAGGGCTATTAATCAGCATTCCAAAATGCCTCAAAATCTAAAAAAGATTTCCTAGTAAAATAGCCCTCTTCGACATGACTAAAGAGATGTTAGTGTTACTCACTCAGTCAAGTCTGACTCTTTGTGACCCCATGGTCTATAGCCTGCCAGGCTCCTCAGTTCATGGGATTCTCCAGGCAAGAACACTGGAGTGGGTTACCATTCCCTTTTTCAGGGGATATTCTCGACCCAGGAATCGAACCCGCATCTCCCACATTGCAGGCAGACTCTTTAATGTCTGAGCTGCTAGAGGAGTCTAAAGCAGTGCTTTTTTCCAAATGGGAAGGGGAAATGTTTATCCTACATGTAACTTGGACCCCATATGGGGCCTGTTTTCGTTCCAGGGGAAACCAGAGCTTGGCTGTGTCTGGATAGCACAAATCTGGCAGTTTGACACATCCCTATTGAGCATTAGGGCTGGGAATTGGTAATGGCCCTTCAGTTAACCCAGGCTGGTGGTATGTTTTTCATCCTGGTGTTTCTAATGACTCTTGGGGTTTTCATGCCCAGGCCCTGTTCCTGGCTTGTCAGTGACTTCCCTGGGGTAGGAAAGATGCTCTTTTGATGTTGTCTGTGGATTGTCACATTGTCCCCATTAGCTGATAAGCTGGTCTACAGTGATGCTGTATGTGCGTAATCATAATGAAAAGTCAGTCTTACCACCTCAGGGAAGCATCCTAGGAGAACAAGCACTAACTTCATCATGGAAAAATCCTATGCCAACATGAATCTACTCATGGGGATAGAGAAGCGCAAGATCTCTGCTGTATGTTACCTGGGCATCTGAGTAATTATTCTGCATATCACACATGCCCTTAGAAATATTTACTCTCAGACATGTTCTCCAGGCACTTGCAGGGTGGGATCCATGGGCTCAGATAAATGAGGATATTGCCGTGGGTAGTGATGAACTAAATTCAAGGTTGGCATTAGATTTTCAGTAGATGCATAATTATACTAATCAAGACAGAGATTGAAGGGGCTTAGCCAAAACTTGAAAGAACAGCTGTTCAGTGATAAAACAGAATTTAGGCAGCTTTTTTTTTTCTCCCTGACATAAAGGAATCTGTGGTTTACTTTTTCTTTTTTCCCCTTAAAGCAAAGCACCTGTGAACTGGAATGAGAGAGAATTTCAGTTTTTATGTTTATGATAATGCTTGCCACTCTGATCTGCAGCCTGAGCTGAAGACTTTTTCCTCTTGCTGTCTTCTGCCTCCCTCTCCCTTTTAATCTCTGCTCAGTGCTTGTGGATTTGCATGTATGAATAGTAACACCTACTGACGGGCAGGGCTCAGGAGATGCAATTTGGTTGCTAGCTTTTCCTACTGCAGAGCCCTGTCAGCATAACGCATTGATTTGGAGTGTAATCAGTGTCCCTCCTTCTGCTGTGCCTGCTCCTCCCCGACTCTGAGTGAGTTTCCTCCTCTAACTCCCTTCTCTGGCACTGGCCTTGCAGCAGATTGCTTGGAGAGGTTTGATTTCACCCTCTGTAGATACCAGAGGCATCAGTTGGAGGGCCAATCATATGTCCTCCAGGGAAATAGCTCATACTGTCATTTTTAATCGAGTAATTTCTTGCCTGTTTTGTCATTTATCATATCCTTTGTTTGAAATATTAGAGCGCTCCAGCTAAAAATTACAGGCCTCCATGCCGGTACCCTTTGAACACTAGCTTCATATTAGAAGAGAGATGATACGAACTTCTAATCAAAATTCACTGCGTGAGGTTCTGTCTTTTCAATAGGGGACATTTAAAAGCCTGGGAGAGGAGGAAAGCAATAAACATCACCCTGATGAGAAAGTCCATGATAATAGTGAAGGAGCCCACAGAAGAAATGTTTTTTTTGTTCTTTGAAAAAGCAGCCCGCTTTTCCAGTGCAAGACCCCCTGAAGACTTTGATGACTGGAGAGTCTGACATTCTATGTTAGCTTTCAGTGGGGGAAGGGTGTTTAAGCAGTTTCAGTGACTGATAATGAGGCTAATGGCAGCATCTTTCTGAGAAGGCGGAAATCCTTACAAATCTACATCCCAAATGCCTCTCCCTCTTAATACTCCCCTTCCAACCCATCTGCCACCAGCTGGAATCACATAATAGGATGATTTGTCAGGAGGGTCTATGCAGTCTCAGGGTAAGCTTCCTTTGAACTTAAAGTACTTTTCTACCTTCTGACACACGGACATGAGTTAGGCCATGAAAACGCTGCATGAGACTGGGGAAATGGTATCAGTATTACTCCTTTCCGTGGTTTTTCATCTTTTACTCACTTATTTTGCTTGTCACATCATGTCTACAAAATAGTTACAGGAGCATTGTTTGAAGTTGTAACAATCACAGGATAATTCAAACAAAATACCTTTTTTCCCCTCCCCAGATATTCAAGGCTATGTTTGTGTACTTTTAAACCTGTCCATAATTATTTCAGAGGAATGGCTATGTCTCCTTAGTGACCCCTCCCTCCTGCATTTGGCTGGTTCAGAGCCTATGAGAACCTCTTTAAGGATATAAAAGTGTCCTGTGAATGCTTTCAGCTGAGAAACCTTTGGCACAGTCTTCAGGGCCCTTTCTTGTATGAACACCACAAGCTTCATATTTCTATAAAATAGGTCTTGGACTTAAAAAAGCCTAGTTTGTCAATCTATTGATTGCCCCAGGTCAAGCCAGCTAATTCCTGAGCACTACCTCTGACTGTATTGAACAGGCGGATCCTTCTAGATCAAATAACTCACATCACTAAAATAATATTAAGGTTTGTTGTGGCACAAGCCAAATAGTGGAGAAAATCCATCATTATCACCTGATGCCTCTGCCCTTTAATTTATATCATTGTGAAAAGATGGAGAAAGGAGCAAAGAAAAGTACAGGGAAATGTATTCAAAGTGATCTACTGTATTCTTAATAAAAATGCCCTTCCTTTATGAGCACCTGAATGGGCATATAAATATAACCAGCGATGGGAATTTTAATCAAAGCTTTACAGCTTTTGCTTTTTCAAGACTTTGACTTCCTGACCAAGTTAACTTCCAGTCTGAGAGTTTCTGGTTCTCCTTACCCATCTTGAGAAGAACTTTGCTCTGTTTTTGTCTTGGCCCTTTACCAGTGTAAGTTGGTCTCCTTTCGTATTCCTCCGAAAATGACTTCTCTTATAAAGAGGACTGTGGTGAACATTTCTTAAAAACTTCTGGGAATTAGAAAATGAAAGCAACAGATTGAACACCATCTCACTTACAGATAGAAGAGCAGGGCCAGCTGCCTCACGGGATGCTGTTGGGCATCTGTGAGCCTTGGGCTGCAGACACAGCATGTTTTTCCAGATCTGTTGGCTGTGCTGGGTCATCCTCAGACTTTGTCCTTTTCATACACAATTCAGATTTTAACCAGATGGCATCTCTGCCGCAGTCATAACCTTGGTCAATAAAAGGAGTTGGGAGATGTGAATCTGAAAATGGGGCAGAGTGTCAGAAGACCAAAGTGTGATGTTGCTCCTTTAAAGTTCTGACTGGCTATGAGTAAATGAAGAAGGAAACAAACAAGAAACTTCCACAGAAAAGAAAACATGTAGCGAAATGTAGAAGTTTACATAGTAACTGAGAACAGGACTAAGTGTTTTATAAAGGTGTCCAAGAAATAGTTATGGAAAAAAAAACTACACATATAGAAAGGCGTGAAAAAAGTAAGTGGAGAAAGGAATCAGAGACAGCCATGCAAGACAGAGGCAAGGAGTTGGGGGTTAATTTTCTCATGAATTGGCTTTCTCACCTTTCCTTCCTAATATAATGGGGATCTCAGTTTAAGAAATTGAGTTGTGTTTATCCCTAGACTTATTTGTTCTTTCTGAGCAGGAAATTGGATGACACTGTGGCTACTCAAGGACCCAATTTGCTCTCTGACTTAAGAAACTATCTTAGAGTAAGGTGTCACAATAGCACACTCAACTTTTATCATGTTATGCCTTAAAAAGAGTGGAATATATCCTACAAGCAGCCAGGAACATTTTCTCCTTCTGATAGGTAGAATGATTGGAATATGTAGGCATCTGCATCTTGACTTTCTTCCTAAATTAGTGATTCTCAGAATTAAATCTGCTAAGAATTCTGATTGCAGAACTGAATACATGATATCATAAACAGTGTACTTTGTAGGTGACTGTAAGGGTAATTTTATTTGAATATATAATTAGATATAATTTTTACAATATAGTTACTTACATTATATATGATTTTTTCTATGTATTTTTTATTTAAAATTATTTATTTTAATTGGATGATAATTACTTTACAATATTGTGATGGTTTTTTCCATACATCAACATCAGTTGGCCACAGGTATATATGTGTTCCTCCCATCCTAAACCCCCCTCCCACCTCCCTCCCCACCCTCTGGGTTGTCCGAGAGCACTGGCTTTGAGTGCCCTGCTTCTTGCATTGAACTTGAACTGGCCGTCTACTTTACATATGGTAATAGACATGTTTCAATGCCATTCTCTCAAATCATCCCACTTTCACCTTTTCCAACTGAGTCCAAGGTCTCTTCTTTACATCTGTGTCTCCTTTGATGCTTTGCATGTAGGATAGTTGGTATACCGTCTTTCTAAATTCCATATATATGTGTTAATATACAGTACTTATCTTTCTGTTTCTGACTTACTTTATTATGTATAACAGGCTCCAGGTTCAGCCACCTCTTTATAACTGACTCAAATGCATTCCTTTCTACTGCTCAGTGATATTCCATTGTGTATATGTACCGCAACTTCCTTATCCATTCATGTGCCGATGGATATCCAGGTTGCTTCCACGTCCTAGCTGTTGTAAACTGGTGCTGTGAACACTGGGGTACATGTGTCTCAGTTCTGGTTTTCTTGGGTGTATGTCCAAGAGTGGGATTGTAGGGTCATATGGTAGCTCTATTTTTAGTTTTTTTAAGGAACTTCCATACTGTTCTTTATAGTGTCTGTGCCAGTTTGCATTCCCATCAACAATGTAAGAGGGTTGCCCTTTGCTCCATACCCTCTCCAGCACTTACTGTTTGTAGAATTTTTGATGATGGCCTTCTGACCAGCATGAGATGATACTTCATTGTGGTTTTGATTTGCATTTCTCTAATAATGAGTGATGTTGAGCATCTTTTCATGTGTTTCTTAGCCATATGTATGTTTTCTTTGGAGAAATGTTTGTTTATATCTTTTGCCCACTTTTTGATTGGGTTTTTCATTTTTCTGGTATTGAGCTGCATGAGCTGTTGTGTATTTTGGAAATTAAGTCTTTGTCAGTTGTTTTGTTTACTATTATTTTCTCCCATTTTGAGGGCTCTCTTTTCACCTTGCTTAGAGTTTCCTTTGTTGTGCAAAAGCTTTTAAGCTTAATTAGGTCCCATTTTGTTTTTATTTCTGTTACTCTGGGAAGTTGTCATAGAGGATCTTGCTGTGATTTATGTCATCAAGTGTTCTGCCTATGTTTTCCTCTAAGAGTTTTATAGTTTCTGGTCTTATATTTAGATTTTTAATCCATTTTGAGTTTATTTTTGTGTATAGTATTAGAAAGTGTTCTAAAGTGTTTCATTCTTTTACACGTGGTTGACCAGTTTTCCCAGCACCACTTGTTGAAGAGACTTTTTCCCATTGTGTATTTTTGCCACATATATATGATTTTTTTTTAATGTATTTACTTTTTTACACGAACTCCCAAACATGAACCCCCCTCCCACCTCCCACCCCACATCATCCCTCCAGATCATCCCCATACAGGTAATTTTATTTTATTTTGCCATGCTTCTTGATTTTATTTATATTTCTTATTGAAGANATTTTTTTTTAATGTATTTACTTTTTTACACGAACTCCCAAACATGAACCCCCCTCCCACCTCCCACCCCACATCATCCCTCCAGATCATCCCCATACAGGTAATTTTATTTTATTTTGCCATGCTTCTTGATTTTATTTATATTTCTTATTGAAGAATAGTTGAATTATAATATTGTGTTAGTTTCTGATGTACAGCAAAGTGATTCATTTATATATACATGTTTATATTGTATTCAGTCATTCAGTCAGGTGTGTTTGTGTGTATGTATGTATATATATATATGTATGTGCATATATATTCTATTTCATTATGGTTTATTACAGAATATTGAATGTAATTCCCTGTACTATACAGTTGGTCCTTGTTAATTATCTATTTTATGTACAATAGCTAATCCCAAGCTCCTAATTTATCCCTCTCCCCCCTTTACCTCTTTGGTAACTATAAGTTTGTTTTCTGTGTTTCTGAATCTGGTTTATAAATACATTCATTTATATAATATTTTAGATTCCATATATAAGTGACATCATACGTATTTGTCTTTCTCTTTCTGACTTCAGTCCATATGATAATCTCTAGGTTCATATTTGTTGCTGCAAATGGCAATTTCATTCTTTTTTTATGACTGCATACTCCATGATTTTAGAACACAAGTGTCTATAAAATGTGATTCCACAGTAGGTCTTTGCATGCTCCTGGAGATTGTTTGCAAAAGATGTCCTGGAGACAGTGAGTTTGGTGTTAGACTAGAAGAGCAGTGTTGATGACAGCGTTTTGCTAGTCACACAGCTCACTGTTGCTCAGTTCAGCCCTGTGGCACTTACGGCAACAGAAGGAAGGGAAATGAAGCCTCTGGAAGCCCAGAATGGATGTGAAGACTAAGCCTCGGGTTATATCTCTCATCTCTGCAAACAGAGAGGAAGCAGATGAGGGTGTCAAGGCTGGGTGGCACTGGGAGCTTTGACTGCATTCTTGGCAACACTAAGAGGCAGCATCATAGTGATCCATGAGAGGAGAGGGGGAAATTGGTGATTGTTACATAGTAGGTGTGGGATCTCTTTGAGGGGATTTCCTAGGTTAGAGGCTATTTACCTAAGTGGTTAAGAGTTCCGGTTCTAGAGACAGAGAGGCTGTTTATATCCCAGCTCTGCCATTTAATAATTCTGAATTCTTGTATAAGATAGCTACTGATCTGCTCTCAACTTCCTGTGTGTAAAGTGAATAATAATTTCACCTTCTTTGCAAGGTGGTAGTGAAGATTAAAGATAATATGCTTAGAGAGCCTGCCACATATGGCAGTTATTACTACTCTTTCTCTTGTTTAGGGCACCTTTCCTAAGGAGACATGTTATGATTTTGAAGTGTTCCTCTCTCCACTTCTAATTTATTGTGTATGCACTCTGAGTCGAGCACTAGGCTGGGCTCTGGGGAGCTGGGAAGGCAGTGAGCTGGAAAGTAAGTATGGCTGAAGAAAAGCTATTTCATGGAAGATGTGGTATCAGAATACTTGAATTGGATTAGGTTGTGACTGTGATTTGGGATAAAAAATTGCCACTATAAAATTGGACCTTTGTGTTCAAGTGAATATTACACTTGAGTAAGATTCAGCGACATTAAACCTTCTGTCATAAAGACAGAGGTAATGGCTTTTTGTGGGCAGAGTAGTAGAAATGCTTCGATTGTTAAGTATTTATATAACCCTTTATATTTGCAATGTATGCACTTTATCATTTCCCAGAAGTTAGTGTCTAGAAATATTTCCTATTGGGTAGAGAAGATTCCTTATAGGTTCTGGCTATACCTGACACTTTGGGAGTTTTTGGCAAATATTAAAGGACCCCCAAGAAGGCTATTATTAAAGAAGGGAGGCAGAGCTAGCTTGAAAGTAAGGTGAAGAGAGCTGACATCTCTCCTTGCTTCTTTGATCCTCTTGCCCCTGATTCAAAGGTGTCCTGGAGAGTACCTCAACCCCTGAAGATATTTTGGACCCCTCTTGGTCACTGGTTAGAGAACTTGTTCCCGAGACCTGCCTGGCTCAGCTCCATTCTTATTCTTCCCTGTGTGATGACTTTTCTGGGACTTCCTTCATTGTTGGGCACAGGGTTTGAGACCTTGGAGTTCCCAATAGGGCGCCTGATGTTGCATGAACAGGGCTAAGAGATTAGGGCTTCTGATGACTTGTAAGGATGAAGAGATTAAGAATAATGAGACTGCTTATTTTTCCCATTTGAGACAACTATTAAAATTTTTTTTTAATTTTATATTGGAGTATAGCCGATTAACAGTGTTGTGACAGTTTCAGGTGGACAGCAAAGGGACTCAGCCATATGTATACATGTATCCATTCTCCCTCAAACTCCCCTCCCATCCAGGCTGCCACATAACACTGAGCAGGGTTCCCTGTGCGGTATAGTACAACCTTGCTGGTTATCCGTTTTAAATATTGTGGAGCGTACATGTTGATCCCAGTCTCTCTCTCTCGCCCTCATTCTTCTCCCCTGGCAACCATAAGCTTAGTTCTCTAAGTATGAGACTGCTATTTAATGTAACCACCACTACATTTTCAACTAAGAATAGAGTTGATTATATTCCATTAGTCTTCCATTTGAATCATAATTTCTTCTCAGGAATATGCTTTTGCTATCTAGGTGTAATTTCTCTCTACTTTTCTACCATATGTGAATAGTAATTATTACTCTGGTGTCTCTGCTTTCCAGCTCAAGGTACTGCAGTGTGCCCCAGTTTAGACCTCTCAATAAAGTAACAGTGTAGTAGTGTTTACCTCATTTCTAACAAATGAGGTAAAATAATGAAGTCATCTGCAAAAAAGGACATGCAGGACTATGTGCGATGGAATAAAGATAAAAAGAAAAAATAGTTATCATTGATTGAGTAGCTATCACTTGGAGGCCTAGAGTTAAGGATTTTATATACATTATCCTTGTTTCACTCTCAAAACAGTACCACCAGGAGTGTGTTACTACTTTTATTTTGCAGATAAGGAAAAGTGAGGTGTGGAGAGAGTAAATAACTTGTTCAGGTTCACATGGCTGGGAAATGTTGGAGGCAGACCACAGATGACTCCCAGATATGTGTTCTGACCACTCTGTGAAGTGACCTCTCATAATGTGAAAGTGAAAGTCGCTCAGTCGTGTCCGACTGTTTGTGACCCCGTGGCTCCTCTGTCCGTGGGAATTCTCCAGGCCAGAATACTGGAGTGCGTAGCCTTTACTTTCTGCAGGGGCTCTTCCCAACCCAGGGATCGAACTTAGGTCTCCCACATTGCAGGTGGATTCTTTACCAGTTGAGCCACAGGGAAGCCCAGGAATACTAGAGTGGGTAGCCTATCCCTTCTCCAGGGGATCTCCCTGACCCAGGAATCAAACCGGGGTCTCCTGCATTGCAGGCAGATTCTTTACCAACTGAGCTATGAGGGANTTCTTTACCAGTTGAGCCACAGGGAAGCCCAGGAATACTAGAGTGGGTAGCCTATCCCTTCTCCAGGGGATCTCCCTGACCCAGGAATCAAACCGGGGTCTCCTGCATTGCAGGCAGATTCTTTACCAACTGAGCTATGAGGGAAGACCCTCATAACATAATGAGATTTTAAAATAAAAAGTGCCAGGGTATATACATCTAAATGTGCCCTTCTAAATCATCATCTTGAAAGGTCACACAATTATTTCACTGAAGCAGCTACTGCTCAGAAAATTTTATTTTTATTGGCATATACTTGCTTTACAATGCTGTGTCAGTTTCTGCTGTACAAGAAAGCGAATTGGCTATCTACATTAATATACGATACTTGTTTTTCTCTTTCTGACTTACTTCACCCTCTGTGACAGACTCTAGGTTCATCCACATCACTACAAATGACCCAATTTCATTCCTTTTTATGGCTGAGTAATATTCTACTGTATATATGAACCAAAACTTCTTATCAATTCATCTGTTGATGGACATTCAGGTTGCTTCTGTGTCCACTGCTCAGGAGATTTTTGAAACTTCTTTTGAATGTTGACAGATCTAATCTTTTGAGGGTGAATTTGATCTTTGGAAATATCTATAAGTCATTTGGAGTTCAGTCTGTTGAATAAGGTTGACCATCAAGTTGGATGGCTCTAATTTTTCATCTAAGTAGAGACATGTATGGACTTAATTTCCCTTTTTGATTTATGCATTTTACAAGGGCAGTTCCAGAAACATTTTGGGCAGTGGAAACATGACTTAACATGTACAAATATTTGGGAGATTTCTTTGAAGGATGTTATTAGGAAGTTCACATAGAATTTTATTTCGTGACACTTACTTACACCTTGCAGACACACATATACACATATACAGACTGAGTTGATGAGCATGTTCTGTCATCTTTAAACATTTTTGTGGTTTAAGAGAATTATCTTGTCAAGAGCAATGCATTGTCTTAACTGCCATTTAAGCAGAGTCTTGCAAAATGTTCCATCTATCAACATGTCCTGAATTGCCATGTATTGAATTCCCCTTTGACTCCTTTGTTCACATTACTTATAACTTTTTCACTTTGTAAATATAGAAAATGATCTTGTACATGCTTCTTGCTCTTTTCATATTTATGAGATACAGAAAAATTCAGAAAGGAAGTACCGAATGAGTGAATGTTAATAGACTCACATATCAACCTATGTAAAAATATATTTCTACGAAAATTGAAGTTACATGCTTTGAAGCACAGTATATTGAGGATAATGAAGCTAAAAGCAAAGTTTGAGTTCTGAAATATATGAAATAAGAACACAATAATCCACGGTAGTGTTAATACAAAAGTCAAAGGTGTAGTATATTGAAGCCCTGAAGAATTTGAAGTTTCAGTAAAAATTTCATGCTATTAAAATTAAGGAAGGAGAGGGTAGGAAATGGAGAGAGTAGTATGGAAACATATACACTACCATATGTAAAATAGATAGACAGTGGGAATTTTCTGTGTAACTCAGGGAACTCAAATCAGGGCTCTGTGACAACCTAGAGGGGTGGAATAGAGTTGGAGGAGGGAGAGAGATTCAAGAGGGAGGGGACATAGGTATACCTATGGGTGATCCATGTTGATGTATGGCAGAAACCAATATAATATTATAATTATTCTTCAATGAAAAATAACTTAAGAAAATTTCAGAAAATACTATGGTTACCATGCAGTGATATCTATTGTTAAATTTTCAGAAATTTTGTGAGCCAGTTGATGTCATGTAAGTAGTCTGAAATTAGCCATGGTAGGAGCATTTATGTCAGATATTGGCAAATGCCACTGAGTGATTTTTCCTTCTCAGGAACTGAGAATAATTGATAAATATCACTAGATCAGTAATCGTAATAATATCTGAGTTATATTCATCTTTACCCTCTATTTGAAGAAACTTTAGTTAATTGTAATGCTACTAACATAGGTATAATTCTCAAAATTATGATTCTGAAGGTGCCTTCTATCAGTGACCCTTGGAATCATAATAAAACCTAACAGAAAAGCAACCTGATTACTTTCCAGGGTTTCTCTGGTGACACACTGTGTTCTGTGGAATTTTATGTGAGTGCTGTTGTGAGCAAGTCACTGAGAGTATCTGGAATTCTTAGGTTCAGCGACTGAACTGAACCGAACCTTTAACTCAAGGAAGTTGTAAGAATTCATTAAAATAAATGGTAAACAAAACAAAACAAAACAAAAAACTGGGTATAATGTGATGATGCTGAGTTGCATAAGCCAGACACCATGCAGCCTCATGACTTGATCTTTATACCTCACTTGTAGTGTGCCTATGATGCAATAAGAATTGTTGATTTGATACACCAGATCTTCTGCCTTTGACTGAACATTGTCCTCTTCAACAGTATCCCTTTGAGAAGCAGTACACTTATTTGCCAGGGCTTCCTAGGTCTGCTTGCCAGTGCAGGAGACACAAGAGACGTAGGTTTGATCCTTGGATCGGGAAGATCCCCTGGAGTAGGAAATGGCAACCTGCTCCAGGATTCTTGCCTGGAAAATTCCATGGACAGAGGAGCCTGGCGGGCTACAGTCCATGGGATTACAGAGAGTTGGATGTGACNTGATCCTTGGATCGGGAAGATCCCCTGGAGTAGGAAATGGCAACCTGCTCCAGGATTCTTGCCTGGAAAATTCCATGGACAGAGGAGCCTGGCGGGCTACAGTCCATGGGATTACAGAGAGTTGGATGTGACTGAGCATAACACACTTATTTGAATGATGCTACTGTTTCATCATCAGAATATATTTGGATTCATTTTGGATCTAATTTCAGAATCATTTTACAAACCAAACAAGAATACTCAATTATTTTAAAGCCACAGCTCAGCTTGTAGTTAGAATGATGTTACCTAACAAGATTGTGCTTTTATTTATCAGGGTTGACTTTGAGTGACTTGGGAGCAATTTTCAGAAGTTAAACCTATTCTCAAAATATGGAAATTTGCCATCACCAAAGGAAATTAAAAAAGGGGGCAGGGAGGTTGGGAAGAAGAGAGGGATCAGATACTCTCATGCATTGTTTAAGAGTTAAAGTTTATACTGTCTCTTTGGAAGGCACTTTAGAAACATCAGTTTTAAATAAACTTATCCTTTGACCTAGCAATTATACTTCTTGGAATTTATCTGACAGATACACTCGTGAAAGTACAGAAGGAATCTTGTATAGATTATTTATGGCAACAGGAAAAGATTAAAAGAAACATAAATATCCAACAATAGGAGACAGGTTAAGTAATTATGGAACAACCATAAATTACAGTACTATTCCATCATTAGTAAGAATGAGGCAGAGTTTTATGTGCTGATAAGGAACAGTCTCCAAGATAGAATATGGAAAAACTAGTTGCAGAAGTGTGTACTACCATCTTTGTTAAAAAAGAATATAATTACATATTGACTTCTAGACTTTAAGCATCTATGTCTATATACCCGTGTTTCTCTCTATTTGTATTATTTCATCTCTGAAAGGATTTGAAGAAACAGGTATCACACTGACTCTGGGAAGGGGAACTAGGAAACCAAAGACAAATGTTGAGAAGGAGATAATTTTTTATCTTATAATACTTAAATTTTTGAATACATATGTTCAAAACACAAATAGAATAAATGTCAGGCGCAAGGTGATTCTCAAGCATTTCCTTAAAGTTTTAAACAATGGTAGTACCACTGTTTAAATAAATAAATAAATAAATAAATAAAAAGTGTGCTGTGAACAAAGATTTCCCACTTGGAAGGGGCTGAAGATGCATTCGTTTCTTGGGTGTATGTGTTCTGACGTGTTGGTTAAAGAAATGTTTCATGATTTTAATCTCATTTTACAGAGGGATTCTACATTGGCAGAAAGGTGCTAAAGACAATAAATTAACGCCTGGACCTTGAAGACTCCATAACGGCAGGGACTGCACATGTTTATTCACACCTAAGCGTACAATGGTGTCTGAGTCTCAGTCAGAATTATCAAACCATAAGTAGTATAAACCACCTCTAGCTATTTTAAGTAGAAAAGGATATCAGACAGTTCACAGACTTCTGGGAGGGATGGAGTACCAGGTTCAGCACAATGGAGTGAAGACAGTGCTCCAGCCGTTGAAGAGTATAGACATCACTGCTGGATAGTGCTGAATTCAAGATGCCTGATTTCAGACTACTGTGACACTCACATTGGACCCTGGGTGAAGCTGCAGGCGAACATCAGTTGGCTACCATCCTATTGGCCAGAAATCAGTCGCATGAACAACAGGAAACTATCACTTATGTTGAGTAGCCATGTGCCTCGCTAGAATTTGATGCTCTGTTACAAGAGGGAGAGGGGAAATGGATATTGAGACAATAGCAGTCTGTCCTACAGAGTCCATTGAACCAAAATGACTTGGAAAAATGGTGGGTAAGAGTCATCTCCATGTGGGTCTTGATGTGAAGGCATTGCACTTGAGTCTTCTTGAATCTATGCTCCTAAGAATTATTATTTTTTTGCTGCAAATGAACAGACATTGAAAAGATAAGAAAACCACTATTTATATATATTTGTTTTTGATGATTTCCTTGTGTTTTTTGCTAAATCACTAAGCATGGAGCCATGCATAGGCATCTTGGTCTGCTGGCAGTTGGGATAAGGGAAGTACTATTGTAGTTCTATCCTACTGGAATGAGTATTTTTAGGTTTGACAGTTGATGAGATTACAGTTTTATCAGATTTGAGTAAATGAGTTTCCTTTTTGCAGGGAGCACGGGAGCCCATCAGAGAGAGCATTCTATGCTACAAGACTGTTAGTGGAGAAGAGAGACCCCAATTGTCAAACTCCTTGACTGGGCAAGGTTGCTGTTTTTCATTAACCAGGAACTTCCATTTTCTGCAATATGATAAATAGCCAGGTGATGTTCTGGTTCACGGAAAACTCAAAGTAGCTGTATGAAAGTGTTTTCTCTTCTGAGTATTTGCATTTTCCCCTTTTCTTTTTCCTTGAAGAAAATCATCACTGGATGATCTCCAGGTTATTAAAAATTATAACAGTATTTTTATCATTTGAGTATGAGAATCTTTTCACCTATGAAAGCCAGTGTAACTTGAAAAATGAGAAGAGATAATTGTGAATCCCTGAGGATGCTGGAACTCCAGTAGAGATGTTCTGATGCTGAACATTCTAGTTGTAGAAGTAGTCTGTGCCTGGGGAGGGGTATGGATATAGCAAGGATCAATTTGGAAGCTGCCTTATATTAGATAGCCTACCTCCAGAAAGAATTACAAATAAAAGTTGTAACTTCTCTCAGAGTCAGTGGCACACTCATTTTGTTTGGTTTTAAAAAGCTATTAAGCATTGAGGCAAATTTAAAAGAGGAGGTGTTCTCAAAAATTTTGATAAGAGAAGAATTAAGAAATTAAGCCAATACTTCTAATACTTTAATGTGCTAGCACTTTAAGAGATCTCCAGATATTTACACTGAGAGCTCAACTGTAAATCATATTCTTTAGCTTGCAAAAATATATTAAATAGGTTAAACAAAATGGTCTGTACTTGGGAAAAATATATTTTAAAATTTTTTAATTAAAAAAATTTTAAAATATAAATTTATTTATTTTAATTGGAGGTTAATTGCTTTACAATATTGTATCTGGTTCTGCCACACATCAGCATGAATCTGCCACGGGCGTACACATGTCCCTCATTCTAAACGCCCCTCCCACCTCCCTCCCTGTACCATCCGTCCGGTGATCATCGCTAGTGAACTCTGAGATTTGAAAGTGTTCATATTCTGTTTTAAATGTTTGCCTCCGAAAGGTTCTTATCTGACTCATGCTTGTTTTATTTCTTATTTTTTCCCAAAGTGCTAGGAAGAATTCTGGTTCGCAATAGGGACAGTTCAAGGAACAACTCTTGCCACTGGGTTTTCCTTCTTTTGTTAGTTTGTCTTCTTCCTCTCCTTTTTTTTCTAAAAATTGGGAATGCAGTTTTTTGTGTCCTTTCTCTGAGAAGACTAATTTCTTGGCATTTCTACTGTTTATTCCCTGAGACTATGGGTGTTGAAGAAATTTTCTTCAGCATCTTGTCATCCAGTCTCCTATGGGTGTAACTGTAGTGGTAATTGTGTTACCTGATTTGGGTAAATGAATTTTTCTGTTTTGGGGGGAAGGCACTGCAATTACTTGTTCAACCTCCTTGTCCATATCTACCCTTGTGTAGTAGAGAATTGTGATTAAAATAAGGAAATTCGTATTGTAATTGAACTTTTCTCTTGGCAAAGGTGACCTTGTAAGGTCTCTACAATTAACTAGAAACAAGATACAAGGGTGGCTGTAAATGACCAAGCTGAAGGTTAATTTAAATACCCTGGCAGCTAAAAATGGGACAGTTTGTCTTTTAGCTGAGCTAAGGCAATGGGTTTGCAGCTGGTATCTATCTGTTGCACCTCTTTATTTTTACAACCATCTATGAATCATAAAATCCTATCCGTTTCTCAAGGGCGCAACTCAAGTCTCATCTCTTGGTGAAGTCCTCCTTGTGCATTTCTTCCCAGGCTGACTGGGTCCTTCTCTGAGCTCAGAGACTCTGGAGGATATTGGAGCTGGCAGGCCTGAGCAGCTATGAGTCCATTGGTTCTTTCTGCTGGTCACGTAATTTATACTCTTACTCCTGTCTGCTCCACTAGACTTGGGACCATGTCATAATTTCCCATGCCTGGCGTACTGCCTGGTACATGGTGCTTGGCACAAGGATGCAGTGAAAAGAGACTGAGGCCCAGGTCACTGGCAGCAGTCCTGGATCAGGCCTTCAGGATTTTTCTGGTCTGTACTGTTCTCTGTATAGTTCTTGTATACAGAGCGGGGTGGATTTTTCTCTTGTATGGTTCTTTAATAATTCAGAAGCTTAACTCTTCAATGATCTTAGAAATATCCCAACACCATTCCTGTCTGTCCCCGCTCTTCAGGGATAAGATCAATCCCTCCAAACCCTAAGTCCTGACGACCAACTGTTGTGAACTAAATTGGTGGACATTTTCTGAAGGTGTCTTTCTGTGAGACCACAGCTTTTGAGGAGCAATGGAGGAGAGAACAAACCTTTGCTGACTGTGGACCACAGCTGACTGTGGACATAGGTTTTTTAATCTAGTTCTTATTTCTGGTACACTTTTAGCTCAAATTTCCAGTTAAAATGGATTTTTGAGTGTTTTCTGATTTACACATTTCTACTGAGTGGGCTGGCACTCTCCTTTCTCCTCCTCGCAAAGAGTTTAGATTTCCTCTGCTGTCTGCCTTCTAGATTGGATAAATATCCAAGATGGTAATTAGGCTAGAATCCTCTATGTTCTCACTCTGACATTGGGTTTTTATGGGATGAAAAGTTGCCAAAGATTTGGAAAATGTGTCATGTTTCACCTGGCATGGAAGTACACATTTTTATGTATTTTCCTATAGAAAAGCCATTTTTCTCCCTGTTCAGCCAGGAGACAGATCTGTGGGGCTCGAATTTGAAACCTTTAATAGATAGTCACTATCATTCCATATTCAGTGCACAACCACAGGATGCCTGGCACTACCCGTGTTGCTGTAAATAATGGGCCCCTTACACTTGGACCTAAAGTATACTTAGCCACTTTACTGGAGTGGCAACTCCCGTCTGTGTGATATTAGAGCACTTTAGCCTGGCCTAAGTTCTGATGTGTTTGACTTGTTAAAAAGCACATAACGTTTTTTTTACCCTGAGAAGGTGAAGGGGGCAGGATCAGAGTTACTCATGAATTATTTCCAGAATCCATTTCAGAAGAGAACTCCATTTAGATCTCACACCCTAAATTAAGATGCTGAGACCTGTACATTTCCACTGTCACCTTGGAAGTATCTCCTAAATGCCCCTCCCTCTCCATTCCCACTGCTTTCCCCTTCGAAGACTTCTTGCCAAAATGGCTGCCGCCACGACCCCCTGGTTGTCTTTTTCGACGCCAGCCCCACTCTTCATTTTGTATAGCATCTCCCTGTCACATTGATCTCTCTTAAACATCTCGTTCATCACATCAGTGACAGCGGTTTCTTAGAGAAAGTCAGAATTTTTAGCCTGCTGAGACAGGGATAATGTGGCCACTTTCCCTATCCTCAGAGTCAGGGTTTTGTGAGTATGGTATGGCTTGCTTCCTTCCCAGCATCTCTTGCAGCCCAGGGAGCTGGGAAGAGACAATAAACCAAGAGGTTGAGTTAATGACCTTTCTCTAAAATCTATTAGACTGCCACGCATTGCCTCCGTAAGGGAATTTAGAAATCATCTGTCCCACACCTTTCCATTTCATAAACGAGTGAGCTGAACTCCAGAGCCTGTAGACATTCGCCCAAATTCATCCAGCTACTAATGGCAAGATGTCTTGACCCCAATCTATCATTTCTCCTCTTATTACTCTTCTGGGCTCTACAGGCCCTCCATGACCTGATCTTTCCAGCTAATCTTTGGTTCCTACAACTCTCCAACTCAGCCTGGTGTTCTGATGAAGGCGGATTTTTAACTGTGATGTGAAAGTGAAAATCCTGTGTCTGTGACCATGTTCTTAGCTTTTCTTTTGCCTGCAATAATCCCTCTTCCTTTTAATGGTGTTAAAATTTCCTCATTTATGCCATGTGTTAGAAAGAGTGTGGACTTTAGAAACATATTTCATCGTCTGCAATGTGAGTGATCATGGACAAGATAGTGAGTTTGTTTCCTCACAGGAGGGTTGGATTAACTTAGGCAACATGGAAAAATGGAGTTTATTTCCTGGCACGTGGTAGGACATCAAACAAGGTTTGTGTCTTGCCTTTATTCCCATCTCAGTGTCCACACAGTCCCTGGTGCATTTTCTGATCATCTCTCCTTTTACTAGTGCTGTGTACCGTTTCTTCCCCTTTCGTATAAGAGGGCTATCCATCTCTACCTCGCTGCTGTTGGGCTTGATCATGTGACTTGGTGTGGCCAATGGGATGTGAACACACGTGATAGAGGCCATGTTCTCCTTAGAGAAAGTGTGTTTCTGCTAGCTCTCTCTCTCATCCCTGCTGCCCCAAGACTGGTTTGTGGCACACAGGAGTTGCTTGGGTCCTAGAATGAGGAAACAGGTGATGCTGCAGGAGTTGACCTAGAATGTGAGCACAAGATAGATGTTTGTTGTGGTACATCTAGGAGATTGTGGGAACTGTAACCACAGAAGAGTTCTTAATCAGTTCCTTTTTCCTCTGTGTTAAAGTAGAGTTCATAAATACAGGTGTTCAAGAAATTTAATGGATTTTATTTCTGTAATAATTCTGTCTCTAAGCCTCTATGCTGCTGGATATGTAAAAAACCCAGACAAACAATTTCACCCTCTCTTGGAATGGATGCTAGTCACTTCAGTTGTGTCTGACTCTTTGCAACCCCATGGACTGTAGACCCCCAGACTCCTCTGTCCATGGGATTCTCCAGGCAAGAATACTGTAGTGGGTTGCCATGCCCTCCTCCAGGGGATCTTCGTAACCTTAGGACTGAACCCCTGTCTCTTTTGTCTCCTGTACTGCAGGCCGATTCTTTACTGCTAAGCCACCGAGGATGAGATGGCTGGATGGCATCACGGACTCGATGGACGTAAGTCTGAGTGAACTCCGGGAGATGGTGATGGACAGGGAGGCCTGGCGTGCTGCGATTCATGGGGTCGCAAAGAGTCGGACACGACTGAGCGACTGAACTGAACTGAACTAAAGCCACCAGGGAAGCCCTTCTTGGAATGTCTTCCCCTCAAATATCTTCCTAGGATTGTGCTAGAGTTATTATGGGGGCCCAAAGCCCTGGGGTAATGGGTTTTGTTCAGGTGGCCATCACTCCTGTGGATACAACCTCTTTGGCTACGCTTGGGGTGTGGGAATCTTCGGCAGGATCCAGATGCAACCCAGTAACCATTCCTGTATTTCTGGACCTGACGAGTGTTGCCAGTACTCAAGGCTTAGGTTCTCTCTGTTTTTGAGACTCATCACCCTCTCCTTTGCTCTCCCTGCTAATCCAGAAGCATGTTCTTCCAATATTGGGCAAATCTTTCCTCTTTCAAATTTTTGCAAGAAACTCTGACTCTGCTTTCAAATTCTCTTCCCATAAAAATTGGAAAGCCTTGTAAGCTGCTGTTTTCCTGCTGTGTACCTACTTGGCCTGAGGCAAGGAGCATAGGGCTGACTGTACCTATTTGACTGCAGCAGAAAGAAAAGGGAAAAGTCAGGAACAAAAATAAGTTAGTATTTCAAATTATTATGTAGCTGCATTTCTCATTTAGGGCAGGGTTTTTCAACCTAGGTACTATTGATGTTTGCACCTGGATCAGTCTTTGGGGACTCTCTGGTGCATTGTAGATGCCAGTAGCAATTCCCAGCCCCCACCACTGTTGTGACAACGCAATATGTCTCTAGACATTGCTAAATATTCTGAGGGGTAAAATTGTGTGTACTCAGTTGATAACCACTGATTTGATATATGAATGTTACCAAGCTTGGTCTGCTTGCTGCATGACAGGCCAATAATACTGACACAAGGTACCATCTTATCGGGGTCTAGATGCCAGTTTCTTTTATAGAACAGAGAGGCGGAGGAGGTGAGGAAGTAAAGTAAAAAGGCTATAAGTCTTGCAAAATGTCTCCTGGCTTGACCAGTGTTATGGAGTGCCTGTGTGCTAAGTTGCTTCAGTCGTGTCTGGCTCTTTGAGACCCTGTGGACTGTAGCCCTCCCAGACTCCTCTATCCATGGGATTCTCCAGGCAAGAATACTGGAGTGGATTGCCATGCCCTCCCCTAGGGGATCTTCCTGACCCAGGGATCGAACCCACATCTCTTTTGTCTCCTGCCTTGGCAGGCTGGTTCTTTACCATTAGGGGAGGCCCCCGGCATTAGGGAGAGGATGTGTTAATTTCTTCTTTTCTGCAGCCAAGCCATTCACGGCTGTGCAGGGTCTGAATGTCTTCCTGTGAGCTCAACAAAGGCATTTTAACGTTCAGGCAGAGGGGCAGGGTTCCCTGAGACAGGTCACTATGTGTGCTTATAGCTTACAGGTAGCGTCCTTTCAGTGATTCTAGTAACAAAAGCAACAGAGAGCAAAGGTTAAAGTAAAAGAAACTGATCCAACATGGAGTCAGATTTTGTTCTTCCCTGTTATATGAGCTGAATTAAAACCTTTGCTTTCCGCAAGACTTAAAGAGGTACTCAATAGATATTTTCTAACTAGAGGGATTAAAGGAGTAGGTTTTATTTCTATTTTAGCTGGGGGGCTGTAGTTCATTTTAAATGGGAAAGTGAAAAAAAACAAACAAGTTTGTCTTAAAAACATTTCCCCTTCCTCACCCTTTTGCAGGTATGCAATCTCTATGGGTGAATGCTCAAACTAATTATTGTTACTGAGGGATTCTAATGAAATGCTGAATTCAGTCACTCAACCAGTGTGGCAATTAACAAAACTTTGCTTGAGAAAGAACATTTATGAAAAGGAACTACAAAGTAAATACATACCGAGAAACAGAATTGCTGGGAAAGCATAAGCGTGAGTCTATCATAAGATTCTGCCAACATCTCAGTCCCAGAGTTTGCTGCTTGAGGGATTTGTGAGAGTGAAGGATAAAAAGGTGAATTGAAATCCCACATGCTAATAAAGCTGTATATGTTGTCATGGCTCCAATGCCCCTGAGGACCTTTAGCAATGACAGGAGACTTTCCCTTGAAGGGTGAGGGCTTTTGACATGATGTTTCCTTAGCCAGGTGAGGATTCCATGTTGGTCAAGAGAAGAGATTCTTCGAGTAGGAGAGGTGAGTCTTGTTTGTGTGGATATGTCAGAGTTGAAGGCATCACTTAAAAATTGTTATTTATGTTTTATAGGAAATTAACCCTGCGTCTGTTCTTGGACACACAGCCACCCAATTACGAAGGCAGAAAGGCTAGGAAGGGATTAGCATTACTTGTGTTTGGTGCTGCTTATCCTTGGTTATGTGAATCATGTGCATTTATCTTCAGGCACACACAGATCGTCTGTCATCTCAGATTTCTGAGAATTTATATATGCAAACACTTGGCAGAGCTGGTATCTTCACAACCTTTCTTAATAATAACAGACTGCTGTTCAGCGCCTGGGGTACAATTTAGTGGGTACATCTCATTTTGGCATATGTGTGAAGAGGAAAGCCTTGTGTGGTAGGATTACTTTACCACTGTGATATTTCAGAAATCGCTGAGATTTAAATTACCATGAGACTGTATTATTAAAGTGAGGGATTTATTCAGTTTACACTACAAACCCTTAGAGAGATAAATGTACTTATATTACAGGTAAAATCAGAAGGGTAAATAGCAAGTCTGGACACCATTTTCATTTAAGTAGTATTTTAGTTGTATGAAGACTTTTTTTAAGGACAAGTGCAGATAGAGGAGTGTTTAATCAGAATGTGAAAAGGTAGGCTAGGAGGCAAAAAAGAATTCAAAAAGAAGCTTATTTTTCAGACAATAAACTATAATTGCTACCCTTAGAACAACCTTTTTTTTTTTTTTTAATCTAAATCATTTTTTTAAAGGACTCTACCAAGTGTGGTCTGTTTTCTCCTCCTTTCAACTCTTAAGGTATGTTTCAGACTTGCCTTTCCTAGATTTATCTTTCTCACTTCCCTGATAACATCACTTAGTTTCTCTTCCCCAGTTTTATCCATCACTTTCCAGAGATCAAGCTGAAGACTCCCTTTGTTCCCAAAGTTTTCCTTAACTTACACTGATCAGTATACTGATGACTGTCTTGCTGGTGTGGGCTCCACACTTAATTTTCAGAACAGGCTTATATCAGTGTGTTCTAGAATGTGTTGTAAGGGATGACACTTTATGGGATGTTAATTGTCCATAACAGGGTAGCATGGCTGAGTGGTCTAAGGTGCTGGATTAAGGCTCCAGTCTCTTTGGGTACATGGATTTGAATCATACTGCTGGCAAATGATTTTGGGCTTCCTTAGTGGCTCAAATGGAAAAGGATCTGCCTGCAGTGTAGGAGACTGGAGTTTGATTCCTGGGTCAGGAAGATTCCCCTGGAAAAGAGACTGGCTTCCCATTTCAGTAGACGTCACATGACAAAGGGTACCCATGTTGATGAAATAAGTTGGAAATCCTGTGTAGACAAACTTTTGCCCCCTTATCTCCAGATCCCCTAACCAAAACTTCTCAGTGATATGAATCTCCAAGATGGGAAAATAATACATGGTATTTCCACACATTGCTCACAGATTTTTTTCTTGTAACATGTATTAACTTCCCATGAAGTCAGCATTCCACTGAACAGAACAGACATTGGGAATGCTAAGACTCTGACTAGATGATGCTGGCTGTGCACATGCTGGAATGAAGGGGTAACTGAGTTCAGAGGTGGAGAATACAAGGGTGAATTGGAAGTCATAAGGGAGCACTTCCATGAAAGTACCAGCCACAGGAGATCCAGACCAAATGGCCCATAGATCTGACCCAGTTCCAGGCAGGCTGTGAAAATCTAGTGGACAGAGTGACATGACCAGTGGCTTGTGGAATAGAGAAATGGCTTGGAAAGTGCTGGGCTAAAATTGTCAGAAAATCAGGAAGCAAAAGAGACGGAAACGAGCATGACTATTCATAAATTCATCACATATTTGTATAGTGTTGATTATGTATTAGAGAGAGGGTTTGCAGGAATGAAGTGACCAAGCAGAACCCTCCTAGCTAGCTTGAGAATTTGGAGTGGAGAGAAGAGGAATGGAGAAAATGAAGTCCTTAAGACATTTATGAAAATGTTGAAAAGTGTGGATGGGGATGCTTTGCAGAGGGGGACTGCTCAGGAGCATCCTGGCGCTTCTGCCCTGTGGCCAAGGGCATTTGCTGTAATTTCCAAACCCCATGACCTGAAAGGACATGGGCTGTTGACATGCAGCCTGGTGACTTAGAAAGAGCACAGACAGCTGGGGTCAGCCAGGGTCTGACATAGCCTTCCATGCCATGATGGAAACAGAGACTCAACTCCTTGCTCCTAATGACTTGTTCGGTTTCAAGAGCAGAGAGCTCAATCATAGGAAGTGAACCTCCTCTACCAATTTCCTCTTATTTGAGAAGCACCTATCACATTTCTACAACCATTAGACTTCTCTCTCTTCTTCTTGAATTAACTCCCCCTCACGTGGCTGCCCTTGTGGCTTGGCTGGTAAAGAATCTACCTGTAATGCAGGAGACCTGGGTTCAATCCCTGGGTCTGGAAGATCCTCTGGAGAAGGGAATGGCAACCCACTTCAGTGTTTTTGCCTGGAGAATTCCATGGACAGAGCCTGGTGGGCTATAGTCCACGGGATCCCAAAGAGTCAGACATGACTGAGCGACTAACACACACACACACACACACACACGGCTACAGTTCACAGGGACAAGAGTGGACACAACTGAAGCAATTTAGCACACACCTTCTTTTGTTTCCAATCACTGTTCAAAGAAGAGTATATTGAAGTGTGGGGAAAGAAATAGAGCAATTTGAGCCGTCTGGAGCAGTTCCATATTCTTCCTACTAAGAATGTCCTATGTCCACAGCAGGAAGTTCAATTAACAAATCCATGAATCAGGATTTTAATTATACATTTATCTGGAAGGAAAATGTTAGCTTCCCTCCTACCCCATACCTTACTTGTGGGAGTCACAGTGTGACAGTGACTGAACCTGGATCCCTGTGGAGAAATGCGAGGTGGTGAAATGCTAACATGTTGGTGGAAATTCATTTACTTTTGTTCACCGGTGTTTCTGTATTTAGCAAGTAGCAAGAATTCTTAGCTGTATGAAAAGAATCAGAATTGTCTCTAGAAGGTTAAGAAGTACCCTAATTAAGAAATTTGCTAACTGTTATTTCCGGCTGTGTCTATAGACTGTATCTGGTTTTAAGTCATGACTAAGCATCTGAACGGTTTTCTTTATTTGAACATGTTCTGTTCTGTTATCCTGCCTTCCCAGCTAGTGGTGTGCTCCTTATGGCCGAGGACGTTCTTCCTTCTCCCTATTTTCCTCCTCCTCCTCTTTCCCTCTACCCTCCTCGGCCCCTTCCTTCTTTCCTGATGCCTCTTCTTCTTTCCACTGCAGCTCTTGAACCTAGAGGTCCACAGATGCTTATTGAGAAACTTCCATTAATTCTATTATATAGGAGAAAATTGCT
>SJYX01021934.1:159096-214410 GCA_006410675.1 Oreotragus oreotragus
CTGCAGCCCATGGGGTCACAAAGAGTCGGACATGACTGAGAGACTGAACTAACTGATAGTATGGGGGTGGGAGGGTGGGGAAGGATGCAAGCCATGATATTGTCTTTCCCTGGGTTTTCATGGAGTTTCAGATGCACTGGGGAACCTGGAACTATAACTTAAGGGTAGGAATATTTTGAAACCTGGGGACCATGGATATTTTTGTGCCTTTTTGTGTTATGATTGGACAATGGCAGCAGAGTGAGTTTAGTCATGACAAGCCACATCAGCTCAGCTGTAGTAACCTTTGTATAGTAGTATTAGTTTCTGACATTTAAATGATGAAGGATAGAAGTGTGTGGAAGGTAAAACTCTAACCTGCTCTTGACTTCAGGGGCATATGACAATGGCATGAGCTTTTACTACTTGGAATTTGGCATTGGGATTTGTTTATAGCTAATGCAGCTTTCCTGTTATTAAGATACACATTTAGACTGGTGTGCCAAGAGTTCTCCAAAGGCTGTTCACATGTATTTTGAAGAGCTCTTTGAGCATCAAATGGCTCACATGAAAGAAGGCTTTTCATCAACTGAATGTGAAGGGGAACATGATTCATAGGAAAAATAAAATCCCCCCATCGGCTTTTTGTGAGAAAAACCACAAAGGGGAGCTCTGGGTTGGAAAATTGTGTTCAGTTAAGCTTATTATGGCACAAAGACTGTAGGGTTCTTATCTTCCTCCCTGTATTTATGCGATCCTTGAAAAAGGTAGTTTTTTTTTTTTTCCCCCCAGCTCTAAAAAATGTCTTTCGGATTTTTGATGTATTTTAGTGGCTGTGTCATTTCTGAAACAAGTGGTTATTGACCATAAATTTGTTTTCTTTGCAGTTAGTGAACAAACAAGCAAAAGCAAAGAGGGAGAATCCTCCCCCAGAGGCCATTTTCTGAACTTTACGAAGTATTGGATCAGCTGGGTATAGTCTATATCCTGGACAAGTCAAAACCAGGGAAAACCAAAAAATAAGCTGTGTGGGAGATGCTTCCCATTTTCAGTAGGAGGGGAGGGAACATCTGGAGTTTAGCTGGGAGGGAAAGCAAGCTGAGCTGGCTCCCTGCTGCTGGGGTCTGTTTGAAGGAAGCTGTCAGACAGCAACATGATGTATTATCCTCTGCAGACAAAACAATAGTGTAAAAATAGATAGCCATGGATGTTAAGATCCCATAATGCATGTTGACACAGGAAAGCAGAAACATCACAAACAGGTTAGTCTGCCTTGCTCCCCTGTCTCCTGTGATGATACAGACCAGCATAATACAGAGGAGAACTGGGGGAGGAAGAGCCAGGGAGAAGGGAGAAAGGAAGCGAAGAAATGCTGCTCTCTAATCACCCTGGGTTCCCTTGATGCAGCTGTGGTGGGTGAAGAAACTTACAGTCTCATATCAGGCGGTTTTGGAAGACAGTCTATTTTAAAACAGTTGCCTAGGGGGATATGGTTTTGAAGTGGTGTTAGTGTGCCCAAGACTGATTTGGAGCTTACATAGTTGTTTTCTTTTAAAATAAAATGATGAAGTTTGTTTTTACCATTGTACTGAATAGAAGTCTGTTAACAGAAGTCTAAGTAAAATGGTTAAAAAAGGAAAACCATTTTCAGGCAGTCTTTCCTTTTGCCCCACACCTGACCCCTACTGAGTTTTAGTTCAGTATAATTTTGTTCTTAGACTCCAAACTTGACCTCAAGGGACCCTTTAATGTGTGGATTTTTGGGATACACCTTACTGTGCGTGATGGGTTTAATCTCCTGAGTGGTAAGAGCCAGTTCTTTGTTCCTTGAGTTTCTAAATACCAGAAACATGTCTTTCCTCTTTAAAAACGGTGGACTATGTAATATGGAAATTCACTACAAGTGATCAATTACACAAAATGGATTTCTAAGGGACCCCCCCCCCCCGCNGCTGGGGAATGGGACACTTATGTAGGGGAATCTGGAGTTTTATGCCTACATCTCAGTTCTCAGGAATCTTCCTATGCAGAGCTCTGAGCTTGGCACTGGAGAGAACTCAACCTTCTCTTTAGCTGCACTATGCTTATACCTAAGTCCTAATTCTTAGCTTTTTGTATCTTTTGGCTGCAAGAGATAAAAATGTTTTTATATATTACCAACTAGAACCTTTGCTTTTCATAATTCACCTTCAATTAGTGATAAATTGCCCTAGCTTTTCCTTGTCTTTCTCCAATATATTGATAAAACTCAGCTGTAGCCATCTGATTCCAGTGCCTTTACAACGACTACTTCTGTACCTGTCAGTGCATTCTCTCCTGAGAGTATCCCATTCTGGTTCACTACCAGTGAAGATTTTAACAGTTGCACTCCTGCCAAATGCCAGGAGCTTCAGTTCTGCATCTTCCACCAGTGATGGGGTCTTTATTGCCAGTCAGTTAGCAGGTAGACAAGCTTCAAAATCCCATGTTAGATTCTGCTTTCTCAGTTGCTCCTGGCATCGTGTATCTTAGGTGGGGTGTCTTGGGGAACAGATTGTGAGACAGAGATTCACATGCAGGAAGTTCACTGGGGAGTGGTTTTGGGAACAGTTCTTGTGAGGAAGTAAAGCAAGCAGGGTTGGCAGAGAGAGATGAGCCGCAACACAGTCACAGACAAGGCCTCCACCGATTCCGTGAGGGACTTTGTTTTGGGGATGATGCTTCAAAGTAGGTCCAAACGGAGGCATGGGAGCCAGGCCATTGAACCCCTGTAGCAAACAATCATTGGGTGTGGATNCAAGCAGGGTTGGCAGAGAGAGATGAGCCGCAACACAGTCACGGACAAGGCCTCCACCGATTCCGTGAGGGACTTTGTTTTGGGGATGATGCTTCAAAGTAGGTCCAAACGGAGGCATGGGAGCCAGGCCATTGAACCCCTGTAGCAAACAATCATTGGGTGTGGATCATCCTCAAGGAGAGGGAATAACCTCAGATGGGACACTTTTCTAGGGCCAAGGGCAATGTCTGTGGAGGTACTCAGCTATGAGATATGAGCCGCCATCACTCCTGGCAGATGGGGGAATTAGTGTCTTGATCTTGATGAGAGAACCAGGACACAACATAGCATTCACTACAGTGTGATCTGAGATTGCTACTCACAAGTCTGACAGACATCAGAGGCTTATATATAAAGCATGGCCTATCCAAGACTGTCTTTCAGAGTCTTTTTCTGTAAATGCTAAAATAGTGCATCTATGAGGTTCAGATCATAGCTCTTGTTTTCTTTCCTGTCTCAACCTCCACCTAATATGCCAATAAGTTGTCCCAACAACTCCAAAATATTTGCTTTGAGTCCGTTCATCTCTGCATCGTTATTGCTGTTATCTTAGTCAAGCTACTGTCGTCTCTTGCCTGTTCTACTGCAAGTGTCTTTTAAGTCCTTGTTTGCACTCTTATTTTCTACAATTAATTTTTCATGTGGCAACACAGTGATCTCTTAAAGATGTAAATAGGACCAGGTCACATTTTAACTTAGACATTTAATGGTTTACATTGCACTTAGAAAAATATCTAAAGCTTTTTGCCATGGTTTACAAGGCCCAATATGATCTGGTCCTTCCTAGTTTCTCTGACCGCATCTTTACGTCTCTCCTCTATTATGACGGTCACTATTATGGCCCACCCAATAGTCATTTCCTCTCTTTCTTAGCAACAGAATTATTTTTTTTTTTTGGCATGATGTCAATATCCCCAGGTGCTGTCTCTTATACACATCTAGATGTGTATAAGAGACAGGGGGTGCATGGGTCCTTCTGTTGTGGTCAGGTGACTACTGTGGGTGGTCTCGTAAGCCTTGTTGGTCCCTGTCCAGTGAATTACCAAGGTCTGTGTTGTGCAGATGCTGTCAGTTATTGACAGGCTGGGTCAGGAGGAAGTTGGCTTAAGAANTTTATATTCAGGTCACATAAATTTTTTCCTTTGGCTATTTTATAAACATTTTGCTATGCCATTAAATATTCTACATCATTGCTTTTGTCTGCATAATATTTTACTATATGGTCATACCATTCTTTGGGCCTCCCTGGTGGCTCAGATGGTAAAGAGTCTGCCCACAATGTGGGAAACTTGGGTTCAATCCCTGGATTGGGAAGATCCCCTGGAAAAGGGAATGGCAATCCATTCCAGTATTCTTGTCTAGAGAATTCCATGGACAGATGAGCCTGGCGGGCTACAGTCCATGGGGTCACAAAGAATCAGACATGACTGAGAAACTAACACTTTGACTTTCACTTTCATACCATTCTTTATATACCAATTCCCTACTCTACTGGGCTTTCATGTAGTTCCTTGGTTAATGTATTCAATACATAGCACAGGGAGATAAACATCCTTGTGGGAAAATCTGTGCACATGTCCAAGATTGTTTCCTTAAGATAAAGTTGTATACTTGGGGATCACTGAGTCAGAAGAACATAAATACTTTAAAGACTTTTGAGACTCCTTGCTAAATGTACTCAACTGTATTTTCACATACTTGGTAATGAAGTAATCTCTTCAGAAGTCTTAATTGGTTAATGTGTCTTCCTAGAGGTGACTTGGGTCTTCCCCAATAGCTTAGTTGGTAAAGAAATCTGCCTGCAATGCAGGAGACCTGGGTTCAATCCCTGGGTCAGGAAGATCCCCTGGAGAAGGAAATGGCAACCCACTCCAGTACTCTTGCCTGGAGAATTACATGAACAGAGGAGTCTGGTGGGCTACAGTTCATGGGATCGCAAAGAGTCGGACACGACTGTGTGATTAACTTTCACTTTCACTTTCAGAGATGACTTGGAGAAGGCGATGGCACCCCACTCCAGTACTCTTGCCTGGCAAATCCCATAGACGGAGGAGCCTGGTGGGCTGTAGCCCATGAGGTCGCTAAGAGTCGGACACGACTGAGCGACTTCCCTTTCACTTTTCACTTTCATGCATTGGAGAAGGAAATGGCAACTCACTCCAGCGTTCTTGCCTGGAGAACCCCAGGGACGGGGGAGTCTGGTGGGGTGCCGTCTATGGGGTCACACAGAGTCGGACACGACTGAAGTGACTTAGCAGCAGTAGCAGCAGCAGAGGTGTGACTGTGAGCTCTATTTCCCACATTTTAACACCGGACTCTTTTCTCACATACCTGCTAATAGCTCAGGACACAGTAGTGTTCTATAGAGGAGAGTCTGAGAAATTTCAAGCTGAGTTCCTGATTGTGAGAAAGTGCTATAGGGAGGGCAGTCAAACAAGCCGTGTTTACGTTGTAATTCTGTGTAGTTGTCAACTTAGGTATATTATGTTAGGAATTCCTATCCAAAGAAAATTTTTCTTGAAAAGCCTGCAAAATTCTCAGGGCAGGGACTATTCTTATCCATTCTCACTCCTTTTTTGGGTACTCCTCACTGTTTTCAGAATTTTAGTTCCCAAACTAGGGATGGAAACGGGCCAAGGCAGTGAAAGAGCTAAGTTCTAACCACTGGACTGCTAGGGAATGCCTCATTCTCCCTCTAACCAACATTCTCTGACTCCCTCTTTCTTCCTTCTTCCTCAGCAGTATTGCCCTTATCACCCCTGCCTGTTTTTCTTTTTTTGCGTATGAGTGAAGAAACAAATATCAACCCTCATTCTGGAGAACCCCAGGGACGGGGGAGTCTGGTGGGGTGCCGTCTATGGGGTCACACAGAGTCGGACACGACTGAAGTGACTTAGCAGCAGCAGCAGCAGCAGAGGTGTGACTGTGAGCTCTATTTCCCACATTTTAACACCGGACTCTTTTCTCACATACCTGCTAATAGCTCAGGACACAGTAGTGTTCTATAGAGGAGAGTCTGAGAAATTTCAAGCTGAGTTCCTGATTGTGAGAAAGTGCTATAGGGAGGGCAGTCAAACAAGCCGTGTTTACGTTGTAATTCTGTGTAGTTGTCAACTTAGGTATATTATGTTAGGAATTCCTATCCAAAGAAAATTTTTCTTGAAAAGCCTGCAAAATTCTCAGGGCAGGGACTATTCTTATCCATTCTCACTCCTTTTTTGGGTACTCCTCACTGTTTTCAGAATTTTAGTTCCCAAACTAGGGATGGAAACGGGCCAAGGCAGTGAAAGAGCTAAGTTCTAACCACTGGACTGCTAGGGAATGCCTCATTCTCCCTCTAACCAACATTCTCTGACTCCCTCTTTCTTCCTTCTTCCTCAGCAGTATTGCCCTTATCACCCCTGCCTGTTTTTCTTTTTTTGCGTATGAGTGAAGAAACAAATATCAACCCTCATTTTTTTTTCAGAACACAAACTGATAAATAAATAAACTCCCTGTAGAAATTTGGGAGAAATAATCTATTTTGCAGTGTGGAGCCATAAGCAGGTTAGTGTGTAGAGAGTGTTGAAGGTGAAGTCGGAGAGGAAGGCAGGTGAGATGATCTGAGAAGATCTTTGTGGGGAAGAGACTTGAAGGGGACAAGCCAGAGAAAGAGAGACGTTACAACCTGAATGTTTCAAGTGAAAGATAATGTGAGGCTGAGTGGCGAATGTCTTCAGCTTGAGCTTGATGGCAGAGGGATATGTGAGAAAACTGGAGAGGGAGGAGAAAGCACCGAGGATGGCTTTTCAAATATCTCAGCCATAAGTGACATGTTAATTTATGTCTATGTATAACTTCCCAGGATGTTTATATCCAAATATATTCATGGAAATGGAAAAACAATTTAAATACATATGTTTAGAATTAAGAGGCTCTTATGTACATAGTGGTCTTAAATTTTTTTCAAAGTTAAAACAACCTCATTAAAAAAATTGAGGTGTAATTGACATACAATGTTTTACCAGTTTCAGGTGTACAACAAATGGTTCAATATTTGTATATATTGTGAAGTGATCACCACAGTAAGTTAATATCCATCACCATACATAGCTACAGAATTTATTTTTCTTGTGATGAGAACTTTTGAGATCTACTCTTAATGCCTTTAAAATATGAAAGATAGTATTATTAACTATATACCGTGCTATACGTTACATCTCTAGCACTTATTTATTTTACAGCTGAAAGTTTGTGCTGTTTGACCCCATTCACCCTTTCACCACCACCTCCTTCCCCTCCTCTGGCAACCACCGATCTAAAAGAGCTTTATTTTTTATTTAAAAATTTAGCTAATATATAATTATTAGAGAAATGCACATCAAAGGTATAATGAGGTGTTGCCTCATACCAGTCAGAATGGCCATCATCAAAAATTCTACAAATAGTTAATGCTGGAGAGGGCATGGAGAAAAGGGAGTACTCCTGCATTGTAGTGGGAATGTAAATTAGTACAGCCACTGTGAAGAACAGTGTGGAGATTCCTTAAAAAAAATAAAACTAGAACTACCATGTAATCCCACTCATGAGTATATATCTGGAAAAGATGAAGATTCTAATTTGAAAAGATGCATACACTTTAGTGTTCATAGCAGCACTATTTATAAACCATGACATGGAAACAACTTAATATCCATTGACAGATTAATAGATAAAGAACATGTGATATGTAAAAGAAGAGGTGGTTTGTAGACATACAATGGAATATTACTTAGTCATAAGGAAGAATAAATAATGCAATTTTCAGCAAAACGAATGAGCCTAGAGATTATCATAAGAGAAATAAGTCAGACAGAGGAAGACAAGTAGCGTATGATATCACTTATATGTGCCCCACACATATGCTCCTGGCTCATGCTGGTAAACATTGAGTAAGCCTTGTATTTCCTTCAGGGTATGATGCCTGTCCTTCTAACAGACCCAATACTTTCTGGGTGTATTTATTTTGATTATATTTTGACTTGGATTATATCTTCACTGGTAGTGAACCAGAACAGGATACTCTCTGGGTGGATTATATTTTGACTTGGTCTTGATTACTGGTCTTAGTTACTAACTATGGAGGGAGATGCTAGAGGAAGATCATAAAGGGGGTGTTCATATTGTCTTGCAATGTAGAGGCCTCTGTATTAATTGCAAGGGGCAAGTTCTAGCCTTCAATGCTGGGGAATGGGACACTTATGTAGGGGAATCTGGAGTTTTATGCCTACATCTCAGTTCTCAGGAATCTTCCTATGCAGAGCTCTGAGCTTGGCACTGGAGAGAACTCAACCTTCTCTTTAGCTGCACTATGCTTATACCTAAGTCCTAATTCTTAGCTTTTTGTATCTTTTGGCTGCAAGAGATAAAAATGTTTTTATATATTACCAACTAGAACCTTTGCTTTTCATAATTCACCTTCAATTAGTGATAAATTGCCCTAGCTTTTCCTTGTCTTTCTCCAATATATTGATAAAACTCAGCTGTAGCCATCTGATTCCAGTGCCTTTACAATGACTACTTCTGTACCTGTCAGTGCATTCTCTCCTGAGAGTATCCCATTCTGGTTCACTACCAGTGAAGATTTTAACAGTTGCACTCCTGCCAAATGCCAGGAGCTTCAGTTCTGCATCTTCCCCCAGTGATGGGGTCTTTATTGCCAGTCAGTTAGCAGGTAGACAAGCTTCAAAATCCCATGTTAGATTCTGCTTTCTCAGTTGCTCCTGGCATCGTGTATCTTAGGTGGGGTGTCTTGGGGAACAGATTGTGAGACAGAGATTCACATGCAGGAAGTTCACTGGGGAGTGGTTTTGGGAACAGTTCTTGTGAGGAAGTAAAGCAAGCAGGGTTGGCAGAGAGAGATGAGCCGCAACACAGTCACGGACAAGGCCTCCACCGATTCCGTGAGGGACTTTGTTTTGGGGATGATGCTTCAAAGTAGGTCCAAACGGAGGCATGGGAGCCAGGCCATTGAACCCCTGTAGCAAACAATCATTGGGTGTGGACAGTCCTCAAGGAGAGGGAATAACCTCAGATGGGACAATTTTCTAGGGCCAAGGGCAATGTCTGTGGAGGTACTCAGCTATGAGATATGAGCCGCCATCACTCCTGGCAGATGGGGGAATTAGTGTCTTGATCTTCATGAGAGAACCAGGACATAACATAGCATTCACTACAGAGTGATCTGAGATTGCTACTCACAAGTCTGACAGACATCAGAGGCTTGTATATAAAGCATGGCCTATCCAAGACTGTCTTTCAGAGTCTTTTTCTGTAAATGCTAAAATAGTGCATCCATGAGGTTTAGATCATAGCTCTTGTTTTCTTTCCTGTCTCAACCTCCACCTAATATGCCAATAAGTTGTCCCAACAATAACTCCAAAATATTTGCTTTGAGTCCCTTCACCTCTGCATCGTTATTGCTGTTATCTTAGTCAAGCTACTGTCGTCTCTTCCTGTTCTACTGCAAGTGTCTTTTAAGTCCTTGTTTTCACTCTTATTTTCTACAATTAATTTTTCATGTGGCAACACAGTGATCTCTTAAAGATGTAAATAGGACCAGATCACATTTTAACTTAGACATTTAATGGTTTACATTGCACTTAGAAAAATATCTAAAGCTTTTTGCCATGGTTTACAAGGCCCAATATGATCTGGTCCTTCCTAGTTTCTCTGACCGCATCTTTACATCTCTCCTCTATTATGATGGTCACTATTATGGCCCACCCAATAATCTTTCTTAGCAACAGAATTTTGATTTTTTTTTCATGATATCAATATCCCCAGGTGATGTAATAAGACTAATCCAAGGCAATTGTGAAAATCCTTACTTTCCCAGCCCACTTCCCTGCTAGATGCATGGTTGGGGGATGTTTATGAACCACTCAGGCCAATAACACCAAACTGAACTTTGCCAGAGTGTTTCTAGAAAGTTTTCTCTATTCATTTCTTGTTGAAAGGAGGTGATAAACCTAACACATTGGTCCTTCCCCATTCTTTTTGCCATGATTGTAGACACAATATCTGGAACCACTGCAGCCATCTTCTGACAATGAAGAAAAGACCTACAGAATTACAGAGATGTTGACTCTAAAATTCTTTGACCTCTGAACCAGTTTCTTATCTTTATCACTCAAACACTGAACTCNTTCTTTTTGCCATGATCGTAGACACAATATCTGGAACCACTGCAGCCATCTTCTGACAATGAAGAAAAGACCTACAGAATTACAGAGATGTTGACTCTAAAATTCTTTGACCTCTGAACCAGTTTCTTATCTTTATCACTCAAACACTGAACTCTACCACTTGCCAGCCAGGGCTATATACTTGTTCTCACCAAGTCTGAAACTCTTTTTTTTTTCCCCCTGTATCATCACATGGCTCCTGCTTCTTCATACAGATAGGTTGCAGCTCACCTTCTCAAGGAGATGGTCTCCGACCGCCAGTCTCAAGTCAGAGCACTTCTCTGAGTCCTGTTCAGACACTCCATCAGGATATATATTTAAACTAACGCTTAGAGTTTTGTGAAAATATCTTATCAGTTGGCTACTTTTTAATAATCTTTCTCCACTAGAATGTGTTTCATGAGAGTGGGGGTACTATTTGCCTTGCTCATTGCTATTATCACCAACATTTAGACTAGGGCCTGGCAGAGAGTATGTACTACTGAATGTTGGGTCTTCCCCAGTAGCTTAGTTGGTAAAGAATTCTGCCTGCAATGCAGGAGACCTGGGTTCAATCCCTGGGTCAGGAAGATCCCCTGGAGAAGGAAATGGCAACCCACTCCAGTACTCTTGCCTGGAGAATTACATGAACAGAGGAGTCTGGTGGGCTACAGTTCATGGGATCGCAAAGAGTCGGACACGACTGTGTGATTAACTTTCACTTTTCACTTTCAGTGAATCTTGAGTAAATTAATAAATGGTACCAAATACTAACTGTATTTGGTCATTCATTCTTTTAACTTTGCTGGCCTTCATAGTTTATTTTTGGTAGAGATTTTAAGTAGTACCATTTAGAAGCACCGCATAGTGCTGTGAAAGTTGAATAGAATCACGTGTATGGAGGTCCATGGGAACACAGAGGACAGTGCCAGCTCTAAGATTATGAGTGACAGCTACCCTTTCTCATTTCTGAATGTCTGTGCTGCAGCCATTGCAAATTTCCCTCTTTTATTAAACTCTTATATATGCAGAAAAGAGTTATGAGCTTAGGAACCTGGGAAAGTAAAATCAAATGACTTGATTGCAGTGTTTATTACAGCAGGCACCTGGGAGCACTCTGGCTGCTGTGTTTGAATGTGGCATTACTTGGTCTGGGTACTACAGAGTGAATGAGTTTGAATTTCGTGTACCAAGGGTAAAGTCAACATATAGACAGTTGCTAGCAGAATGGAATGATAAAGGTGTGATTATCTGAGGAAAGTGATTGGGGATTTTAAAATCAGACTAATCATAATAATAAAGTCAGAAAATGAGCTTTATCAAAAGAAGGGGAAAAACAGGAGGCATTTGGGAAAGAGATCATTGAGTTGGTAGAAACAAGTACACAGAGGTATTTTTGGCTGCTGTTCACAGAAGTGATGATAGAGGAAAATTATGAAAACTAGGGAGATTATTTTTGATAATTTAAAAGTGGACGTAGACTGGGTAACATCCATCTCTCCATTGCTCCATTGCTCTCAACAAAATACAAGAGCTTTATACAGAGAACAAAGATTTAATTATTATCCAGATATGAACTGCTGGAAATCTAAGGTAGAAGAAGTAAACACATAAAAAAGGAAAAGAAAATGAAAACAGTTTTCTGATGTTACAGTGGAAAGAGGACCGGGCTTGGAATGAGACAATGGTTGATTAGTTCACTAAATATATTAATTAGGTATCTTCCATGTCTAGACATTGCTGGGTGCTGAGATACAGTATGGTTACTACCATTAGGGAGTAGCTCTAAAAGAGGCTATGGGCAAGTTGGCAGCAATTTTAATAAAGTATGATAATACTGTAGTAAGGGAGAACAGGATGCTTTGAGAACTCATAGAATCTGCCCTTGTGTGTGTGGGCACTGGAGGAAGTGATGTCTAAGCTGAGACAGTGAATGTGCTGTTTGTGCCGCAGGGTCTTTGAGCCATCTGTTTCCTCTGCCTGGATTGCTATTCTCCCTGTCTTCTGCAGAGCTGTCTCCTTGACAGCTTAAAGATAACTTTCTCAGGGACATTTTCCCTGAGCAGTCAAACTAAGGGTATCTCAGAAAATCTACCATATCACTTTTCTATTTTTTGAGCATTTATCATTATTTACTATTTTTTGGTATTTTTACTGTATGTCTCCCTTTAGCATATTTGCTCCAGGGGACCTGAACTTTGTCTTCCTTTTCCATCACTGGATCTTTAGTGCTTATGACAGTGCCTGGCTCAGAAGAGTTTCTCAACAATATTTGTTGAATTAAAAAATGAGCAAATGAGAACAGCAGTCAGAGAAGGCAAAAGGGAGATGAAAGAGAGAAGAAGGGAATGTTTTGTTAGAGAACTCAACAGTTGTTGTGGGTTCCGATTGATTCCTAAACCCCTGTTAAGGTTTTTTGAAGAGACTGGCCTCTCAGGGGAGCCTTCTTTGCCTGTGTAAAGTGTTGGCTCTTCTGCAGCGATGGACTTTAATTTCAATCTGGTCATATTCTGCTGCATATTTCAGTTCTGTTTTATCTCTGTTTTGGCACTCTTCCCTGTATTCCTGTTTTTGTTGCAGAGGTCTTACTTTTTAGATTTCCTTGGAACTGTCAATGGGATCTAGCGGATGAATGGTCAATCTATGAACTCAGGTGGCGATCTTAAATATGAAAGTCTGAAATGTTTCTCTTAGGTAGATTTGAACCTATGTTGCTTTCCCCCATAGACCATAGCTAGTAATGTATTTTTCCTTTGCCCAGAATTTATTCATGGTATACCATCCTTTCTTGCTTTAGGAAAGGTATAGGTGGCTCATCTCAGATTTATGGTCTCCAGATCCTGGTTAGCACTTCCTGGGAGGCACAGCTATAATTAATTATAGTTGTTAAGTGGTGTTGGTTCTGCCCTAGATTTGGGGGGAATGGCTCCTATTTTGGGCTTTTGCCTTACCCTGCACAATCTCCATGGACTATTTCTAGTGTTAATTATCATTAATGGTAGGTCTTCTCTCACTTCTGGGGAGAATGGGCTTATTGTTTGAAACCTGAGTATAAGAATACATTATAATGAGTTTTTCTTGCTTTTTGAAGTTTTAAGTACTCATTTCACATTTGTTTGAGGGACATGGCAAGTACTCTCCCTTTTGTGTGCTTGCTACTGCTGCTAAGTTGCTTCAATCGTGTCCGACTCTGTGCGACCATATGGACAGCAGCCCTCCAGGCTCCTCTGTCCACAGGATTCTCCAGGCAAGAATATTGGAGTGGGTTGCCATTTCCTTCTCCCTTTGTGTGCTTGAGATAAAAAATAAAGTTTTATCAGAGAACAGATAAAACTTTATTTGGAAATTATTGCCTGGTGGATGCAATACCTATATATATCTTCTATAAATATCAAATGGATATTCTTATACATGGGAAGTCTCCACTCTAGTCCTGTCCTTTCTTGCTTGATTGTCACTGATGTGTACATCATTGTCAATACACCAGTGCTTGAAGATAGTGAGTCTAGAATTGGTAATGAGATGGGGAAGAAGCTGTGAAAATCAGGAGCAGTTTAGAGGAAGTGAACACTCCTTCCCCAGCCCAGGGTAGCGCCCAGGTAGGACTGTACTAGCTAATGCTGATCCTCCAGCCCTGTTATTTTGTTTTGTAATTCAGCCTGAAATCCTGTCAGTCAGATACTCATTTGGGTAAATAAACACCTGTTAAAAACATGCATTTATCTGTAGAAAGCATGAGTAATGGTCTCACAGGTAGAATTAATCTCTTCCTTCTCTATGTCTTTCTGTAAGTTACCTCTTGCTGTACAGAAAATCACCCAGGGTTGGTGGTTTAAAAACAATAATCATTTTATTTGCTCATGATTCTGTTGTCAGTGATTTGGGCTGGCATTAGATGAGAGGCTCTGCTGCTGGTCTCTCTGGGAGTCACACATATCTCTGTAGTTATCTGGAGGTCTTAAGTTGGGCTGGCTTCTCTCTGCTGCCTGTGGACCTATCTGCCAGGAGGTCAACAGGCCAGAGTGAGCTTCCTCACATGGTAGCGTTGGCTTCCAGAGAGAGTGTGACCTCATTCTGCAAGGCCTCTTCACGCTGTGGCTCAGACATCACACGATGCCATTCTGTTGGTCAAAGTCAATGAAAGTCAGCCATAACTTAAGGAGTGGAATAATAGACCCCACCTATTGATGAGAGCAATAAACTGCTCCTAAACATCCCCTAACCTGCTCCTGCTAAGGCCTTTGTGTGGGTCACAACAAGCTGTGTAGTATTCTTAAAGAGATGGAAATACCAGACCACCATACCTGCCTCTTGAGAAGTCTGTATGCAGGTCAAGAAGCAATAGTTAGAACCAGACATAGAACAATGGACTGGTTCCAAATTGGGAAAGGAGTGCATCAAGGCTGTTTATTGTCACCCTGCTTATTTAACTTCTATGCAGAGTACATCATGCAAAATGCTGGGCTGGATGAATCAGAAGCTGAAATCAAGATTGCTGGGAGAAATATTAGCAACCTCAGATATGTAGATGATACCACTTTAATGGCAGAAAGTGAAGAGGAGCTAAAGAGCCTCTTGATGAAAGTGAAAGAGGAGAGTGAAAAGCTGACTTAAAACTCAACATTCAAAAAACTAAGATCATGGTATCTGGCCCCCTCACTTCATGGCAAATAGATGAGGCAAATGTGGAAACAGTGTCAGATTTCATTTTCTTGGGCTCCAAAATCAATGCAGATGGTGACTGAAGCCATGAAATTAAAAGACACTTGCTACTTGGAAGAATAGCTATGTCAAACCTAGGCAGTATATTAAAAAGCAGACACATCACTTTGCTGACAAAGGTCTGTATAGTTAAAGCTATCGTTTTTCCAGTAGTCATGCATGGATGTGAGAGTGGGACTATGAAGAAAACTGAGCACCAAAGAATTGATGCTTTTGAACTGTGGTGTTGGAGAAGACTTTTGAGAGTCCCTTGGACTGCAAGGAGATCAAACCAGTTAATCCTAAAGGAAATCAACCCTGAATATTCATTGGAAGGACTGATGCTGAAGCTGAAACTCCAACACTTTGGCCACCTGATGTGAAGAGCTGACTCATTGGAAAAGACCTTGATGCTGGAAAAGACTGAGGGCAGGAGGAGAAGGGGACGAGAGAGGATGAGGTGGTTAGGTGGCCTCATCAACTCAATGGACATGAGTTTGAGCAAGTGATGGACAGAGAAGCCTGGTATGCTGCAGTTCATGGGGTCACAAAGAGTTGGACAGGACTTAGCGACTGAACCACAACACTCGATGAGAGGGGGCTTCCTTGGTGGCTTGGTGGTAAAGAATCCACTTCCCAGTGCAGGAGATGTGGGTTTGGTTCCTGGGTCAGGAAGATCCCCTGGAGAAGGAAATGGTAGCCCACTCCAGTATTCTTGCCTGGGAAATCCCATGGACAAAGGAGTCTTGTGGACTTGGCAAAGATTTGGACATGACTTAGCAGCTAAACAACAACATTGATGAGATGATGTACACAGTCTCATTCCAAAGGAGGCATGCCTCCAGAGATGGGAGGGATTCTTGCCACCATCTTTGCAGCTTCTATGCATGGCTTTCTCTTTAAACTGTTGGAGAGCAGAAACTTTTACTTGATCATTCTGCAGAGGGACTAGAGCGTTTCACAGAGCAGGTGTTTGATAGTGATTGGCTGAACTGAATTCATATACAGAGTAAGATTAGCTCAAGTCCCTCAGGAAGTCAAAATTAGAGTGTCTGACTGAATATAGGTGAAATTGGGGAACTTGGGTAGGTTCAAAGGCTGGGGGTAATGATAGTTATATTAGTGAAGTCACAGTTCTGCTGCTCACAGCTCAAAACCAGTACGAAAGGCTAGTGTTGGTTGGAGAAGGAAGATTGCTTTATTCAGGAGGTTGGCAGCCTGGGGGAGACGGCTGATTTGTATCCAAACACCAGCTCCAAACTGACCATAAAGTTTTTCAGGGGAAAATCATTTGAGGAGGGAGGCAGTTTTGTTATCTTCCACTGCATACATTGCATTCTTTCTTCTGATTGGTTGGTGGTGAGGTAACAGGGCAGTGCTCCAGGAATCTTGTGCTCAGCCTGCAGTTACCATCCTCCACCCTCCACTGCAGGCGGGAATGGCAAACCACTCCAATGTTCTTGCCACGAGAACCCCATGAACAGTATGAAAAAGCTACATTACTTGCATCAAAACAACTCTCCTAAAATGTCTGTGGGTTTCTCTAAGACTGATTCAGATCTACTCCATGCAATAAAAGACTCATCTGCGATTCAGAGCTAGGTCTGTCTCTTCTATGGGAGCTATATCCTGCTTCTGTGAGACAATAACTTGAATGAAAGCACTTTGTACAGCTGAGGGAGCCTACCAGTTGCTGCCTAAAATATTTCAAAGGTATTAACAAATAGGTGTTCAGGGTCACCTTGATTTGATCTTTGTTCTGAGATTGTTTCTTATTTTGAGAATCCTTTACCACCTATAGAAACTGAAATGTTAAACAATGTTATCATCCAATCCAGCAAGTTCTGGCTCCTCTCTGTAGCTTCTAATTCTGCTTGCAAACTGAGCAGTTCTTCCTCTAGCCCATCTCTCTTCCTAGACTTTCTCAGAATCAGCTAGATGGAGCCAGTGGACACTTTCAGCATTCTGCTAGGAAATCATCTTGCCAAGGTCCACAGTTTCATTATGCTCATTTTCTATCTTCTAAGTTACCATAAGTGATAGTTTTGCCAATTTTTTCTTTATCACCTAACACAGGTGTCATTTTCCAGCCTGCTGGAGCAGGCTCTTCATTGCTTTGTCAGCCTCTACTGACAATTAGCTTGCCATTTTTTCAGCATTGTCTGAAATTGTATCTGCTTCTTTTCCAGGTCCTGCTATCTACCTGCTATCTGCCTGTTTTACTAGTTATACTAGTATACTCTGTTATACTAGTGTTCTAATTCTGAAATTAGATTTCTCTCTCAGATTTTGCTTTGTAACAAATCACCTTCAAACCTAATGGCTTAACCTGTGGCAGATTCATGTCAATGTATGCCAAACCCAATAGAGTACTGTAAAGTAAAATAAAGTAAAATGGAAGCTCTTAAAAAAAAAAAAAGAAATATTGATATTTCTCACACCCTGTGAATAAGTTGGGTGGTGTTCTGATTTGGGTAGACTTGGCTTGGCTGGGAGGTATAAGATGGTCTCTCTCACATGTCTTCCAGTTGCCTAGGTGTCTATGGGGTGACGGAACTGACTTGGCTGAGTGTCTTTCATTTTTTATATTGTGGGAAATGGCAACCCACTCCAGTATTCTTGCCTGGAGAATCCCATGGGCGGAGGAGCTTGGTGGGCTACAGTCCAGGGGTTGCAAAGAGTCGGACATGACTGAGCAACTTCACATAGTTGCAATTTACTAAAAGTAGCAGGAAAAGGCAAGTTCCTGAACTTGCAAGTTCTTGCCAGAAAAAGGCAGGGTTTTGAGTTCCTGTTTGTATCATGTTTGCTATTATCCTCTTGGTCAAAGCAAGTCAAGTGGCCAAGCAGACAGTCAGCATGAGATGTGATTGCCAGAGGCAAAGACAGGGAAGGGAACTATTGCAGCCAGTTTCACAAACAATCTCCTGCGTTTGATGTGGTCAGTGTCCCTTTTAGGATTTTAAACTTGGTTCAGTATTTCTTCCATTCCACAAGAAGTAGCATAAAATGTTTTGTGTCTGTATTTTCCAGTACTGCACAAATCAGTGTATGTTCGCAACATTCATGAACAATAAAGGGAAATTTCTTATCTGTACAGATGGTGAAGTAAACATTATGAGATTAAAAGAATGTTTCAAAGAATGTTTCTTTCCCCAGTTTTTGTAAAGATCTCACTTGTGAGGAATTGCACATATTTTTGTGTATTCCTTTCTCACAAAGAGTAGGCTTTCAGTCCTTTGAACACATTGCTGATGATATTCAGTTAACATGAACATCTTTTTTTTTTTTTTGTCTAAGAAGCAAAAAGGTTGTAAAGATGCTGTTACATTCGCCTCTCTGTAGTANTGTGAGGAATTGCACATATTTTTGTGTATTCCTTTCTCACAAAGAGTAGGCTTTCAGTCCTTTGAACACATTGCTGATGATATTCAGTTAACATGAACATCTTTTTTTTTTTTTGTCTAAGAAGCAAAAAGGTTGTAAAGATGCTGTTACATTCGCTTCTCTGTAGTATTAACAATAATAGCTCTTATTGCTTAAAAAACTAAAACAACTTGAGATCTTCCAAGTTTTATATTGACAATGCTCCATTAAGTATCTGCAGAAGAAGAAACTTATAGTGGTGATATCTAAATGGAAGAAAAGAAGCAGCAGGGCTAAGTGGTGGAAGAGAAATGGAAAGTAATAAGCAAGCAATAAAAAAAAAAGTTTGATGAAGAGGAAGTAAACCAAAAGAGTTATTTAAAAAATCAGGCTTGGCCTATGTGATGGTTATGTGCCAACTTGACTAGGCCACAGGGTCCCAGATTAACATTAAAGAAAATTAATTAATTTTAATTGGAGGTTAATTCTTTACATTATTATAGTGTTTTTTGCCATGCATTGACATGAGTCAGCCATGGGTGTACATGTGTCCCCCAGCCTGAACCCCTCTCCCACCTCCCTCCCCATCCCATCTGTCAGGGTCGTCCCAGTGCACCAGCCCTGAGCGCCCTGTCTCATACATCAAACATGGACTGGCTATCTATTTCACATATGGTAATATACATGTTTCAATGCTATTCTCTCAAACCATCCCACCCTCGCCTTCTCCCATGAAGTCCAAAAGTCTGTTCTTTATCTCTGTGTCTCTTTTGCTGTCTCGCATACAGGGTCATTGTTACCATCTTTCTAAATTCCATATATATGTGTTAGTATGCTGTATTGGTGTTTTTCTTTCTGACTTACTTCACTCTGTATAATAGGCTCCAGTTTCATCTACCTCATTAGAACTGAATCAAATGCACTCTTTTTAATGGCTGAGTAATACTCCATTGTGTATATGTACCACAGCTTTCTTATCCATTCGTCTGCTGATGGACCTCTAGGTTGCTTCCGTGTCCTAGCTGTTGTAAACAGTGTTGCGATGAGCATTAGGGAAGACATGTCTCTTTCAGTTCTGGTTTCCTTGGTGTGTATGTCCAGCAGTGCGATTGCTGGGTTGTATGGCAGTTCTATTTCCAGTTTTTTAAGGAGTCTCCACACTGTTCTCCATAGTGGCTGTACTAGTTTGCATTCCCACCAACGGTGTAAGAGGGTTCCCTTTTCTTTGCACCCTCTCCAGCATTTACTGTTGGTAGACTTTTTGATAGCAGCCACTCTGACCAGCGTGAGATGGTACCTCATTGTGATCTTGATTTGCATTTCTCTGGTAACGAGTGATGTTGAGCATCTTTTCATTGTTTGTTAGCCACCAGATTAACAATTGAATCAGTAAACTGAGTAACGCACACTGCCCTCTTTAGGTGGTTGTTAGTTAGTCGTGTCCGACTCTTTGGGCCCCATGGACTGTGGCCTGCCAGGCTCCTCTGTCCATGGGACTCTCCAGGCAAGAACACTGGAGTGGGCTGCTGTTCCTTTCTGCAGGGGATTGCCTTACCCAATTAGTCAAAGGTCCAAAGAGAATAAAAAGGCTGACTTTTCCCTTAGTAGGACGGAACTCTTTCTGCCTGACAGGTTGGAGCTGGGATACAAGTTCTTTCCTGCCTTTAGACTCTAATGAAACGTGGGTTCTTTTTAGATCTCAAGCCTCCTGGCTTTCAGACTGGAATACACCAGGGTGTCTCCGGCTTGGTGCCTGCAGGTCTTGGGACTTGTCAGCTTCCATAATCTTGTGAGCCAATTCCTTGTAATAAGCTACACACACCTATACACATATACTCACATGCACCCTACTGGTTCTATTTCTCTGCAGAATCCTGGTTAAATATAGGCTAGAGGATTAATTGGAAGGAGAAGAAAAAATAGAATTAAAAAAAATTTTTAGTTTATGATGATGATGTCTCTTAATGGAGAAATTAGCAAGTGTTGTATAGAGAGAAAGCAACTCTATCACCTCTCCCAGTTCAGTTCAGTTCAATCGCTCAGTTGTGTCTGACTCTTTGCGACCCCATGGACTGCAGCACGCCAGCCTTCCCTGTCCTTTACCAACTCCCGAAGCTCGCTCAAACTCATGTCTTTTGAGTCGGTGATGCCATCCAACCATCTCATCCTCTGTGGTCCCCTTCTCCTCCTCTTCCAAGGCTCTTCAATTTCGAAACTGTGGAGAAGATTTGAATGAAGGTTCAGTAGTCACTATTCAGTTCACTAACTTTTATTCCCATAAATTATACAGTTTGGATAGGATAGAAGGCAAATTACAGGCTGATTTACAGATATGTGGTGGTGTTGTTCATTGTTCAGTTGCTAAGTCATGTTTGACTGCGTGCGGCGCCATGGACTGCGGCATACTAGTCTTCCCTATCTCCCAGAGTTTGCTCAAACTCATGTCCATTGAGTCAATGATGCAGATGTTAGGCAACACCCAGAACCAATAGGGGGAAGCCTGCCAATAGCAGCAGTTAGTGGGGAAGCCCAGCAGAATGGAGGGCAGGGCAGCTGCAAAGCAGGAGAACACATTATATTCAGGATTAGCTCCTGCATGAATGGGAGTTGGCATCATGGTGAAACCCCCTAAATATTTCAGGAAAATATTAACTCCTCTGGAAGCCAGGCTAGCTTGAGGAAATCAGGAGATAAAGAGAGAGCAGAATTAAAAGTTCCCTTTGAAAGGTGCTTTAGGGGTGGATAGTATCTCAAAAATGGTGGCTTAAAAGGTTCAGTGTCACTACTGTTCAAATTAGAAAATGCCTTGAAAAAGTAGGAAAAAATTATAAGGCTCATTAGAGTTTTTATAGAGATTGTGGGAAAAATTGTAGAAATAACCGCTCCAAATTTAATGAAGGAGCACATTTAAAGGCAAGTTTTGATGCAGTGAGCACACATTTATGACAGAGGGCCATTTTGTTTAATTACCCTGTTCATGGAGAGTATTTGTGCCTCATATATAAGATGAATATGGATAGACTATGCAGATTATTTTGGATGTTCAAATAAAGAAAGCTTGAGGACAATGGTGATACAATTTTAAAAGAATTTATATAAGTGGAGTTTGGAATTCTTATAATAAGATATTATATGAGAAATTTGTTCATATTATAGAAGACTTAGAAATTAGAGGAAGAGGCACCAACAGTCCCATAACCTCAACTGCAATCACTATTATTACTTTGATATATTTTATTTCTCATATTAAAATATATTTTTAAACAGTTTTAGTTATAGTCAACTAGCTTTTGTCATTAAACATTCTGTTACAAATATGCAACAAGGATTGTAATTTTAAAATATTCAACCTCCTTTTCTCTCTTTTTTTGTTTTAATGGGTACCCAACTTTTGTTGAGTGTAACTTCTCTAACCACAGAAATATTTGAGGTTGCAACTGAAAAAATGCCAAGCCCTAAGCGGGAAGATCAGGCGCTTGTTGGTTGCTTACTCCATGTCGGTTTCACCAGTCTTCTTTGCTAACAGAACCCTGATCTTGTCTGGATATTGTCTTCCCTGACATGATTCAAAGGTGGGTGACCCAGTCTGTGGCTTAATAGCTGATCCTTGGTTTAGATGATAAGATATGAGAGTGGGGAGTCTTTTCTTGCTCTTAAAAGGGTACCAAAAGAGATGGTCCTTGTCCAGCATTATATCTTTGGATGGCAGAACTAAGTCAGTTAACTCTGAAACCTCTGGCTTCTTCACTGTTGAAGCACATTTGAGTTAGGTTTTCTGTATGCAAAGAGAAAGGATTCTAACTGAGAGATGAAGGTCATATTTTGGCTTGACATTCAAAATCAAATTATACAGTAGGTCAAGAACAGTGAGAGATTTACTTGAGAGATTTATTACTTTCTGTAGCTCCCCTCGCTCTCTCTGTGTCCACCCCTGTCCCTTCCCGCCAACTGCCTTCTGGCTAGCATATTGACAACTGAATTTGGAAGATTTAGTTTTACAGTGTTCTCCAACTGTATGGTTGGAGACCTTTCTGCCAAGCTCTAAGACTTAATTTGGGAATTAGAAGAAAAAAGGTCTTAGGGAAAAGGTAAACCTTTCTGGGCTTGGGATTGTGGATTGCGGGAGGTATGGGCAGGGGAGAAAGAGAGGACAAAGCATTCAGATATGTGTTTCCTGAGCTCTTTTTTTCTAATTTAGTAGCGGAGATTTATTCTTTGGGGGTAATCCTGAGCCAAAAGAAGAGAGTTATTGCCTTTTCTCCCCTTGGTCATGGCCAGAGAGAAAAGTAGTGTAAGATGTTCAAGAAAAGGGCAGGGAGCTGAGGTTTTGGGGGGGGTAATTCCTATGCCATATATATGGATGCTAAAACAAGAGCCGGTGTGCTTGCCACAGGCTCACTTAAGGCCAAGGCCGGGGTAGATGCTGGGACAAAGGGCCATGTGGGGACCCAGCTGAGGCTCAAAGTTCTTCTGCAGTGTACTCCAAGGTGAGGCCAAATTACCTAGGGAGTCCTAATTCACTGAAACAAAAGAGACCAGACTACATGTTACACCAGAGGCATTCTCCTTGAGTGCAAGTGAGGCAGTATAGAGATCAGAGGACGTGAGGCAGCAGTCATGGAAGGTCCTGCCAAGGCTAGGGGTGATGTTCCTTCCTCTCACTCCCGTCGTATAGCACAGCCCATCTTCTTATGAAAAAAGAAAAGAGGTAAGGAAGCCTGAATAAAACCCAAAGGGAACATTATCATTGTTATTATTAAATTATTACACTGGATACAATCTCAGTCTGGATAGAATAATAAAAGGTATTTTTTTTCTCATTTAATAAAACGTGAGAGCTTAGTGTGATGACAAAATTAATTACATAAATTAATTATAGACAAAATAAGCATTTTCTCTGTATTTCAAAACTAAAATGTGAGTTGAACTGTATTTTTTCTGTGTTCAACATAGTTTTCATCACTGCAGTTTATGATAGTGGCACAACAGTCCATGACAAACATCTTTGAGCATACAGATTTTTCTACATTTTGGGTTATTTCTTGAATTATATTTCTGCAATGAGTTTGCCTGTTTCAACAAAATGATCATTTTGTTTTTATGCTGAAATGTGCTCCAAAAAAGCAATTTTAATTTACACTACTACTAGCACCAAAGTATCAATTACAGGTTCACATATTCTCTGGCATTTAATATTATTAAATATATATTTAATATAATTAGTGAAAAATATTGGTGTTTTATTTCTTATTCAGTCAGTAGAATATATATATNTCCTTTTCTCTCTTTTTTTGTTTTAATGGGTACCCAACTTTTGTTGAGTGTAACTTCTCTAACCACAGAAATATTTGAGGTTGCAACTGAAAAAATGCCAAGCCCTAAGCGGGAAGATCAGGCGCTTGTTGGTTGCTTACTCCATGTCGGTTTCACCAGTCTTCTTTGCTAACAGAACCCTGATCTTGTCTGGATATTGTCTTCCCTGACATGATTCAAAGGTGGGTGACCCAGTCTGTGGCTTAATAGCTGATCCTTGGTTTAGATGATAAGATATGAGAGTGGGGAGTCTTTTCTTGCTCTTAAAAGGGTACCAAAAGAGATGGTCCTTGTCCAGCATTATATCTTTGGATGGCAGAACTAAGTCAGTTAACTCTGAAACCTCTGGCTTCTTCACTGTTGAAGCACATTTGAGTTAGGTTTTCTGTATGCAAAGAGAAAGGATTCTAACTGAGAGATGAAGGTCATATTTTGGCTTGACATTCAAAATCAAATTATACAGTAGGTCAAGAACAGTGAGAGATTTACTTGAGAGATTTATTACTTTCTGTAGCTCCCCTCGCTCTCTCTGTGTCCACCCCTGTCCCTTCCCGCCAACTGCCTTCTGGCTAGCATATTGACAACTGAATTTGGAAGATTTAGTTTTACAGTGTTCTCCAACTGTATGGTTGGAGACCTTTCTGCCAAGCTCTAAGACTTAATTTGGGAATTAGAAGAAAAAAGGTCTTAGGGAAAAGGTAAACCTTTCTGGGCTTGGGATTGTGGATTGCGGGAGGTATGGGCAGGGGAGAAAGAGAGGACAAAGCATTCAGATATGTGTTTCCTGAGCTCTTTTTTTCTAATTTAGTAGCGGAGATTTATTCTTTGGGGGTAATCCTGAGCCAAAAGAAGAGAGTTATTGCCTTTTCTCCCCTTGGTCATGGCCAGAGAGAAAAGTAGTGTAAGATGTTCAAGAAAAGGGCAGGGAGCTGAGGTTTTGGGGGGGGTAATTCCTATGCCATATATATGGATGCTAAAACAAGAGCCGGTGTGCTTGCCACAGGCTCACTTAAGGCCAAGGCCGGGGTAGATGCTGGGACAAAGGGCCATGTGGGGACCCAGCTGAGGCTCAAAGTTCTTCTGCAGTGTACTCCAAGGTGAGGCCAAATTACCTAGGGAGTCCTAATTCACTGAAACAAAAGAGACCAGACTACATGTTACACCAGAGGCATTCTCCTTGAGTGCAAGTGAGGCAGTATAGAGATCAGAGGACGTGAGGCAGCAGTCATGGAAGGTCCTGCCAAGGCTAGGGGTGATGTTCCTTCCTCTCACTCCCCTCGTATAGCACAGCCCATCTTCTTATAAAAAAAGAAAAGAGGTAAGGAAGCCTGAATAAAACCCAAAGGGAACATTATCATTGTTATTATTAAATTATTACACTGGATACAATCTCAGTCTGGATAGAATAATAAAAGGTATTTTTTTTCTCATTTAATAAAACGTGAGAGCTTAGTGTGATGACAAAATTAATTACATAAATTAATTATAGACAAAATAAGCATTTTCTCTGTATTTCAAAACTAAAATGTGAGTTGAACTGTATTTTTTCTGTGTTCAACATAGTTTTCATCACTGCAGTTTATGATAGTGGCACAACAGTCCATGACAAACATCTTTGAGCATACAGATTTTTCTACATTTTGGGTTATTTCTTGAATTATATTTCTGCAATGAGTTTGCCTGTTTCAACAAAATGATCATTTTGTTTTTATGCTGAAATGTGCTCCAAAAAAGCAATTTTAATTTACACTACTACTAGCACCAAAGTATCAATTACAGGTTCACATATTCTCTGGCATTTAATATTATTAAATATATATTTAATATAATTAGTGAAAAATATTGGTGTTTTATTTCTTATTCAGTCAGTAGAATATATATATATTTTTAAATTCATTTTCATCTGTAGTGATTATTTAATACTTATAGTTTAATATTTCATTAAATGCAATATCAAACATTTTGTACCTTTAGAAAGCAATATTTGTTTACTGTAAAGAAGTTAGTGAATTCAGTCTCAGGCCTTTATGCCTGTTGGGGGACTTTAATAAGGATGACAAATGGGCAGAGCTGTTCAGAAGCCCATGATGCATCTGTCTTTGCAGAGGGTTTACTTGGGGTAAGCCCTCCCCATGAGCCTTAAAAAATTTCCACACTGAGCTTCCCTGATAACCTGGCACCATATTCTCATTTACAAGTTTCCTGGCTGCAACTTATAAGAAGGAAGTTTTAGAAACCAAATAGTGTCAGCTCCTACTCTTGAAAATCATCCAACAGCCAATATTGTAAAGTTTCATGCTTTCATCTCTTTTCCTTGCTTCTTTTCCTGCAGTGAGTGTGTCCCAGCAGGCATGGGCTGCTTCTTTGACCTGCTCTGTGGGGGTGCAGGTTCCTGTTCTTCTCATCACATCACACCACATGGTGTGTGAGGTGGCTGTGTCATCCGACAGAGTGTCACCAGCCTCCTTTGGAAGTCAGCATCTGAGGAGACTGTGGGAAATCACAAGGGTGCCTGAGACCTCTCCCTAACCCCGCCATCCTTCTCCACTTTCCACAAATAGTGTGATGTGACCTGTCCCCACTTATCTCAGTGATCCTCAGTTCTTTCTCATTGGACATTGATGAGAAGAGTGAAGTTGCTGCTGGTTCTTGCCATCCGGGGAGCCTGCCTCCTGCTGCTTCTGGGACAGACTTGCCCTGGGAAGGGCCATTCAGATCCCCAGGTAGTCAGTCCTGAAAGGCAAGATCCAAGATCCAAGTTTTGTGTCTAGTTAAACTGGGCTACATGTGGGAATACTAAAGTTTATCAGATTAAGGAAGAAAGTGACAACAGAAAGAAAAAGAATCTTTATCCCACCAAACAAAGCTATTTTAACTGGTGTATATACCAAGTCTTTCTTTTTGGTCAGTTTTTATAAATCCAAATTGTAATATGCACACAACCTTGCAGTTTGCATTTTTGTTTCTGTGTCTGTATAAACAAGCATCCACACGCTGTTACACAGTGTTATGCCGGTGTGGTGAGTTTGCAAATCTGACGTGGCTTCCCCATGCTTCTTGTCAGTGATTGGCCCAGAGGTGCTCAGGCGACCAGCTGTGGCCCATGTGATGTGATTAGGGTCTGCTGAGTGTACTTTTAAGAAAGAGGAGATGCAGAGGAAAAGCCAGGCCTTCTTCTGTGGGGCCCGGTTATGCTTACAAGGTGATCCTCGTTACTGAGCAGGTATCTCGTTATTATGAAAGTGAAATCGCTCAGTCGTGTCCGACTCTTTGTGACCCTGTGGACTGTAGCCCACCAAGCTCCTCCGTCCATGGGATTCTCCAGGCAAGAATACTGGAGTGGGTTGCCATTTCCTTCTCTAGGAGATCTTCCCGACCCAGGGATCGAACCCAGGTCTCCTGCATGGCAAGCAGAATCTTTGAGGCCCACTTCAAAGGCAGGAACACACTGAAGGTGGCACCTATTCCCTAAGCGCTGTTTTGTCCAAGATGTGCTGCTGTGAGTAATGTAAGCACACCATGGTCCCTGCTGTAGTGATGAGACAAATCTACAATCTGCTGACATGACAAAGAGTCCCAAATAATCATAATATAAAGCCAGTGTGATGCTTCCTTTAGCATTACTAACCAGTGGCAGGTAAAGAAAACAGTCCAATGCTTTACCAGTTAGCAGTTGTGGGTTACAGCACCTCTCTGTGATCTGAGTGGGTTACCACATATCACTGACCTTGGTCATCTACCCATTTGTAAAATGAGGAAGCAATACTATTTGAGTTCTATGTCTCTTTTAATTATTAATAATATTTTATATTCCTCCCATTCTGGTAATAATAAGCCGGCATGTGAATAATTGAATGAATGACTCCCCAAAGGGTTTTTTGTGGGGAGTAAGGGTTTTTTTGTCGAGTGTGTCAAGAAGTTATATAAAACAGAACAATGAGAGAAAAGATGTAAAGTGCACAGGTGTTTGGTAGGCAGGTGGAATTAGATATACTTTGCAAATTGATAGAATGAAAACCAGCCAATTTGATTTTGGATTATAAAAATAGGATATACAATGTGTTCTATAATAGAAAAACTGTGTGTCCAGGAAGAGGTAGGAATTGGAGGGTGGTGTGACTGTCATCTTTAGGGTGGTGAAGGGCACGGTGCTAATTAATCATCTTCTTCACTTTGTGTTTCCTCCCATCAGTGTAGTAGGTCAGTGGTGCTGATTGGATGGTGAGTCAGAGAAAATGAAAGGAAACCTATTTCTACTCTGGGTTCTCAGCACATAGATTTATTGCTCCTGTATTTATTTCAGCAACAAATATAGAACCAGACTCAAAATGACAAGTTTACAAGCCAAGCAGGACCTGTAGTTGAATACATTCCCCAGAATAATGACATTTCCTTCTTGGAAACCAGCTGTTACCCAGAAGGTTAAAAAGAAAACTTTCTCTGTGTAGCACTGTCTAGATCCACATGCTCCAGGTATAAACAAGGCTTTGGTATACTCTAATTTCAGATCTTTTGAGCCATCAGTTTTTGTGGGACTATCCCAAGTTGCCTCACCTTTCTTTGAAACACTGTGCAAGTTGCTTCAGTTGCTACTTGGTTCCCTATATTCTGCTCTGACTCTCCTCTATTCTAACTGTGGCAGTCAGTCAAAGCACATTTCATGTCAATGGACTGCAACAAATTATCAGAAGTTTCCCAGTGTTACCAAGAATACAGTCTACCTCTTTACCATGGTGCACAGGCTGCTGTGTTACTGGTTCTTATTTTCATCTTCCCCCTTGTCCCATAGTACTCTCTCGCTTGCTCACTCTGCTTTCTAAAAGGAAACCTCAATGGCACCCCACTCCAGTACGCTTGCCTGGAAAATCCCACGGACAGAGGAGCCTGGAAGGCTGCAGTCCATGGAGTTGCTACGAGTTGGACACGACTGAGCGACTTCACTTTCACTTTTCACTTTCATGCACTGGAGAAGGAAATGACAACCCACTCCAGTGTTCTTGCCTGGAGAATCCCAGGGACGGGGGAGCCTGGTGGGCTGCCGTCTCTGGGGTCTCACAGAGTCGGACATGACTGAAGCGACTTAGCAGCAAGCCCCTTTCATTTAGAGGCCCTTTGAGGTCATTAATTTATTTATTCATTCACTCAAATCATCCATTCAGTTAAAAAATATTTTTACTAAGTCCCTCCTAAGAAGTGCCAACTACTGTTTCAGTTGTGGTCACATAGGGTTACTACATGTGTGAGCTGGCATTTGTGCCCACTGAGATGAATTTCCTGGGAAGAATTGCAAAAATGTATTTCCAGCACTTCTCATTTAATTCAGTTCATTTTAAGATAATAAAGAATTGGCATATTTTGTTACCCTTGGTTTTGTGCTATTAGAGGCATAGCTCTACAGTCTAAAAAATTGCTTTAGCAAAACGAATGACTTCAAGAGGTAACCTATTTCCATACCAGTTTTCTATGCTTCATGTCTGATGCATATGTCCATAATGGCTCAGATTTGTGTGTATTTTGCATTTTTAAGACGTTTGAATTGGGGGAGGAGGATATTCTGTTTATCTTTAATGGAACAGCTTGACTCTGTGCTTCCCAGTCACCAACTTTAAGTCATTGTTACACTAGGAAAGCAAATGGACCAAGGCGTAAAGAGCAGGTCAAAGATTGTATGGAAAATGACAATATTTTACAATGTAGAATTTTGGCAAAATGTGAATATGATAATTACACAAACCTCTTCAGCTGCTGAGGTATCATCTAATAATGTCCAACAATTGGCTCCCCAGCAGGTATACTCCAAATGTAATGATGTTCTTGAAGCTTTTCTTTATAGACTAATTTCTCAAATGTGTACAGATTGCCTTGTGACAGCATGGAGAGCCCTTTTAGCATTTCAACTCAGATTTCAGAGGAAGACTTATTAATTAGGACTTTTCCAAATTCCCTCGCTGACAAGAAAAACTGCTGACACATTACTGAGATGATACCAAAGTTCAAACCGTGTGTGTGTGTGTGAGTGTGTGTGTGATCCCTTTGAAGTTGAACTTTTCATTCCAAAGTTTATGGTGTTTCACTTCTGTTGATTTTATGTCTGTGTTTCCAACTAGGTTGAGAAATTTTGAGAACAGATAATATCATGGTATATTATTTTTTTCCTTCTTTCTTCCCTCTCTTCCTCCCTCCTGTATTTCCCCAGCTAACACAATCATAGTTTTCAGCATACGACAGAAAATAATAGATACTTGATGTAATTTTTCCCATTAGACTATAACCTTGAGAGAGAGAACTGACCATCTCATTCATCATTATAACCTTGATGTCTGGTGCCTGGATATAGTAGGTACTCCCTAAATTTTCTAAATCAGTAAGTGAAAAAGTAAATTTTGTTGATTAGTTGATTAACTGATTATCATAAGTACTCCTTCAAAGGCACTTACTCACTTACTGAAATCCCTGGAAACTCTGGAGAAGCCCCAAAGAAGTGGATGCCAAATACGTAAATGGCTCATTCTGTTTTACAGTGAAGACATATTTCTGGCTCAGTTGAACAATAAAATTAAGACATTTGACTATGACTATCTTCTGGACCAACCATTTGTAGAGAACTCCTCTGGAGAGAGCCAGAAGCATCACCATATATGACATGGTGGTGTTTTCTCTCCAGTCTGGTATTTCTGACTGATGGGATCATGGGTCTCTGGCCCTGATCCACTGCTCTCTACTTGTTCACCTTGTCTAAGAGAACTCAAGGGGCATGTGGAAACCTTACTGACAAAGGACCACACTCTTCTAAGGGATGCTTAGAAATGTGCAGATGGTGTTATCATGAGGCACGGTTAGGTAATAATCACATACACAGAAATGATCATAAGGTCTGATGCATGATTCTATATGGGCTTATTTTATTAACATTATCATATAGAATATATAATATATACTACACTATTGTATATGATGAATAGTATCTATTCTATTAGCATTACAATATCCTATATTATTATTTTATCATTTCCTTTTCTATTATGTTTTTCTTGTGCTAACAAAATACACTTTATCATAAACAGTGAAAGTGTTAGTTAGCTCAGTCATGTCTGACTCTTTGCAACTCCATGGACTTCTCTGTTCATGGAATTCTGGCAAGAATACTGGAGTGGGTAACCCCATTCCCTTCTCTGGGGGGTCTTCCTGACCCAGGGATTGAACCTGGGTCTCCTGTGTTGCAGGCAGGTTTTTTACTGTTTGAGCCTCCGGGGAAGCCCACACTATAGTTCATCTATATTCTAGTTAAATAATTTATTATTATTATTCATCCTTATATTTATGACAGATAAGTTGATATTCCATTCATTTTCAAAAGGTGAAACAGGTTTATAGTATAAGATAACTTTTTATGTGAGAAAAACTTCTTAAGAAAGGATTACAACTAGGAGCCTCCCTGGCTGAAGGACCATACATCACCCAAATCCTCAGGCCAACTTTCTTTGTGATGAGCTAGATCTGGAACATGGACAAGAGGCTGTTATTACTGCAGTGTGGAAACATGAGAGAATTCTAACTTTAAGTGGCATTTGTTTCTTATGCACTTAACATTTTCATAACTGTTTCTTCAGACTCTACAGAAAAGATGTGAGTGCTCTGAATGAGTCATTCTGGACTCAAGGGAATTAGTTATCTTTGTTTCTCTGGGTTACTGAACCCAATAACCCATTTATTTCCTGTCTTTTGTTTTGTAGAGTATATATTGTAGTAAATTGGGGGTGAGTGAATTTTGTAACAGCTTAGACTTAGAAAGAACATTTGGGGTTGTCCCCAATACAAGAAGCCCTGCTACACTATTCCTGACAGTTGGACCTCAGCTACTGTTTGCACATTTTCAATGATGATCTAACTTTCCACTTTGGCCTATTCAGTTCAAAAAGTTAGAATTGTTAGAAGATTCTTTTTTTTTTTTCCCTCCTTCCCTTTTTTTCCATCTTTTCTCCTGTTCCTTCTTCTGTTGTAAATGAGAATCTTGATTTATTTATACTTCCACTCACTGGTTCTCCAAAGCTATATAGAATGATGCAGATCTTTCTTACACACGTTAGCCTTTTTTGTATCTGATGCCAGTCCTCCTGCTGGCCCCAGGGAATCTGCTGTCAGGGATAAACATCTCAGTTTCATCAGTCATGCCTCAAGGACAGGTTTCTTGGCCCTTTGCTCTCCTGGGAACACTTCTCTGGATGAGCTTTTTTTAAATTCATGTCACGCTCAATACCTGGAATTCAGACTGGAAGGTAGTATTGTGGACAACGAGTTTAGGCCTTCCAGGCTCTCAGCACTATATTCTATTAACTAGGAATAGAACTATTAAGCACCACACTTCTACCAGGTTTGTGTTTATATCACTTATGTTATTGGTTCATATTATGACGGCTACTGAAATCCATGGGTCTTTTTCTTTAAGAAATAACTTCTTTCTTATAAAAGACATAGCTATTGTTATTGTGGAAACTTTAAGAAATGTAAAAAATAGAAAAAGATCACCTAAGTAAGTTCATCATACTTTAGGAATGTGTTTATTTTTTTTTTTCTTTTTTTTTTGGTATTTATTTATTTTTTTACACGAACTCCCAAGGAATGTGTTTAATATGTTCTTGAATATATTTTACAAAAGTGAATAATACTAGACATATAAATTTATAATCTTTTTCAACTTTTTATATCATGAAAGATTTTCTACTCTAGTTAATATGAAATTATTTTATTAAATTTAATTTCTTTGTAGGATTCCTTTGTGCAGTTGTATGGTTATCATGATTTATTTAATCATTTTCCTATTGATAATTATCTAAGTTGTTAACACTTTTATTTTTTATGATGAACAATGCTGTGATGGTATTCTCCAAACATATTTGCCTGTTTATTTCATAAATTCCTGGCAGGAGAATTGCTAAATCAGAATATGTACAACTCCAGAAACTGTTGACCACTTTGTACTTTCTCTAACAGCACAGAAGACTGGGCTTCTGGTTGATTCTGATGATAGCAAGGATGGTTGGGGCCAAAGTCCACTATGGGAACTTTACATACTTATAAAGTATGTGGAAATGGGGACAGTGTACTTGTCAAACACTCAGGTATATTGTTGTGTATGTGTGTGCATGTGTGTGTGTATCTGGCAGATTTTCATGCATATGGAAATAGGCAAGCGCCTAACTAAGTACATGCAAATGAGAGACAATTATGTAGTAGAGATTAGGGGAGGAGAGGAGAGAGAGGACAGAGTTTGTCATGCCGTATGTGGACCACATGATTTGAGAGGGTTCTTTGAGGTGCAGGCATGAGTCCTGTAGGATCTAGTTTGTGCTTCTGGATTCCTTGGTTGGTCTTAGACCTTAGGGATAAAAACTTTTCTGATATTAACATCTCTGCTCAGTTCCTTCTGTTGCTACCATGGCTCTGGCAGATCCCGCTGCCCCTTGCTAAGGCATTTGCCAGCATGCCTGGCAGGACTTCCTCCTCAAACCTGGTGTTTTGTCTTCAGTACCATGTGCTGGCCTCCTAGATTTTTGTAGATGAACTTAACTTCTTGATGTGAAGTTTTACTCCCGTGTCCTTTTAAAAATTGGAATTATGACTCTGAGAACAAGAACTATCTTTCAATTGTCATATTTCAGAAATTAATTTGGTATCTATGTCACAGATTTTTAGGGTATCCCTATGGATTTGAGAAGGAAACAAATGTGACATTAAAAAAATCTTTGTAAATATTTTTGTAGCAATTGACTTAAAAAATAGGAAAAAAAATTACTAGGCCTTCCGTGAGATAATCCTTTGTATGACTAAGTAAAGCATTTTCTTAGGTTATTAGAATTAACTGTCATTCTTAAGTTTAACACCCTGTCACTCTTAGGGGAAAATGCCCATTGCTCAACGTCCTCTTCAGCTCCGTGTCCTAGCAAATCCTGACTTGTTTTTATTCCCAGTTATTCCACACTCCATTTATCTCAGATATACACCTTTCCTCTGTCTGAATGTTCTGTTATTCTTTCTCTGTCTGCAAATCATTGCTTAGGCTTCCAGATTGGGTTCAGACACTACCTCTTCCAGGAAGGCCTCCCGGATTTCCCCCCTTCTCCAGACCAAAGGGACCAAATGGAACAGGGTGTCTAGTGAGACTGAATTGAGCACACACTCCTCTGGGTTGCGTTGGCTGCATGGTCTCCCTCACACCACCATGACAATGAAATCATGGTAAGAAAAACCACAAGTAAGTAAAGTGATTATTAATCAGAGGATGAGCAGTGATGGTTTGGATAGCTCCAAGAATTGGTAAGGTATGGGAAGGAGTTCTGGAGGGGTTTGAGCAGCAGACAAATGGAATCACAAGGGAAGGAATGTTGGTTGTATGTATAGAAGGGGTGAAACAATCCTGGATTTAGCTGTAGTCAGTGCAGCTGGTAAACTAAATATGTGTATGTCCACAATGCCACACACATCCTATCTGATGCCTCTGTGCCTGGTGGGCTAGAGGGAGAGGGATTATGAATCAGCACTACTAAGGCCTGGCTGTGATATGGCAGACTTTCCTAGAGGACTAGGGATCCTGGAGTCCCAGCTCAGAACAGAATAGGAAGCTATTTCCTGTTGGTTTCAAATGTCTGTGTTCCTAAATATGTCGCCATCATTCCCCACAACAGGCACTCTTTCTCCTGAGTCCGTTCTTGGGCTCCGCCTTATTGCTGGACCCCTTCTCTCATCCTATGCTGATTTTTCTCTCCTTTTGACCTTTAAGTCTGGACACTTCATACATTCATTCCCTTCTTATCCTTTTGAACTTGCCAGTGAGAAGCTCATAATTTCTTTCAGTGTATACCTCAGACTAAGGTCCTGCCTTTGCATAGCCAGAAAAGATCATTAATGAGCTTTCCCAAACAAAGGAGTTGACTTTCCTGTTATTTTATATGGCTGCTTCAGAAGCAACTATAGTGTTTTATTTCTAAAAGAAAGTTTTCTTTCCTGGGCCCATTAGAGTATTTTTAGGGGTAGGGAATACAGAGAAATGGGAGAAGACTCTGGTGCAGGAGAAAGAACCTTGGTCTCTGAGTCAGAAGACATGGTTTTAAATGCCCTTTGAACTAACTGTTCATAGGTGTGTGACTCTAGGAGCACTGCTTAATCTCTTTGAGCAGAAGTTGTCTTATACTGGTTACGAAGTGTGGAAAATAGTAACGATTGTCACAGAGATTAAAGAGACAATGCATGTTAGAGTGAGAAGGACAGGGGCTGGCTCAGAGCAGGTGCTCAAAATTGTAGTTTTTAAAAACAGATATTTCTGATTTCTATGATATTGTTAGTCACTATTGTGGCAATGATCTTATTTATCTTTATGTCTTTCAGTTCTTACTATCTTATACCCCAGCCAACACTTGGCATTATCCAGCTTTCTAAATTTTAGCAGTCTTGTTGTAAAGTTGCATTTCATTTGTTATTTTAACTTTCTTTTCTCTGGTTACTTGTTGACTTGAATGTCTATTCTTATGCTTGTTAGCCTTCAAGATTTCCTTTATCATAAATTGCATTTTGTAATCCTTTGCCTATTTTTCCTTTGAGAGTGCTGCCTTTTGTTTTGGATTTAGGAGTTTCTTAGACATTCTAGATATTAGTCTCAAACTGGTAAAGCTTTGTGACTATCTCCTCCTATTCTGTCAGTGCTATATTAATTTTGTCCACGGTATTCTTTATGGAATTGAAAAGCTTAATTTTGATGAAGCCTAATTAGTCCATGCTTTCATTCTTGGTTTGTGTTTTTGCAGTTTAAGAAGTCTTTTTCCCATTCTTAGGTTATGATAGGTCTTCTGCATTTTCTTTTACTAGCCATTGTAGCATTTAGGTGACTGTTATGGAATGAAAGATTGTGTCTCCCCCAAATTCATATGCTGATTTCCATATACAGTTCCCAATGTGGTGGTACTCAGAAGTGGGGCCTTTGAGAGGTAATTAGGTCATGAGGGTGAAGCCCTCGTGGATGGGATTAGTGCCCTCATAAGAAGAGACATGGGAGAGCTTGCCTCTTCTCTCTCTGCTCCCTACCATGTGAAGATACAACAAGATGGCCACCAGTAACCCAGGAATCAGGCCCTCACCCAGACACCAGATGTGTTAGCACCTTGAGATTGGACTTCCAAGCCTCCAGAACTGTGAGAAAGACACTCTTGCTGTTTTTAGCAGTCTGAACTAACATAGTAATTAATCCAGGTAGAGTTTGCATGTGGTTGAGCAGGGATCCAGTTTCATTTTCCTCATTATTTTTTATATTTCTAGAACTTAATTGGTACGTAGTAGTGGTCAGTAAAGTCTGTTGACTGATGGAATTGAAGTTTCCTCGAAAGTGGGGAAAAGAAGAGTGTGTATGTGTGTGGTAGTGAGTGTACTGTGTGAGTGTGTGTGCGGGGTGAGTGCGTGTAAATCCTGTGAAAGGTGTTTCCCTCTGACTGAGAAGACTATGGTCAGAACTGGTGGCTATAATCCCTCCTCCCACCTCAGCTCAAATATTGACTTAGGGTTTCTGTGGGACAATGGAATGGGAGCACAGATTTAAGAAAATATTTATCTCTTGATTGAAATTTACTCAGATTTCTGTTTTCAATTCAGTTTTATTTGAATGTGATAGAGCCAAAGGTTATATTAAAAATATCTAAAGCTGGTACCAGTACTCTTGCCTAGAGAATCCCAGGGACAGAGGGGCCTGGTGGGCTGCAGTCCATGGGGTCGCAAGAGTCGGACACGACTTAGTGACTAAACCACCAGCAGCACCAGCCCTAAAGCTGTACCACTTAGATGCGGACCAGTTAAAGTGATGCTTTTAATATGTCATATTGGTGTGTTCTGGCTGGATACTAACCATGGAAATAATAGTTTCCCTGTTATTTTTAGATATTATTAAGTGATAATATATATAAAAGAGCTCCATGAACCAAAGACTTACAGAAATGTTAGGTAATACTATTATTATCTCTGTTTGCTTAGAAATACAATGTGAAAACCCTATATTTCTATATAAAATGGATTCTGGTTGCTAGAATACACCTCTCTGGATCAATGGTTGAAAGAAGGTAAAGAGTTTAAAAACTTTCCTTTGACTTGGCTGGAAAATTCTCTGCACCCCAGTGTGACTTGACCTCAGGGCCAGCCAGCACCTGTTCTTTGACCTCTGATGCTGCTGAAGTTTTAGTTCAGAAAAGTTTGGGGGCCCCTTTGTGGTTCTCCAGTCTGATTTGAGTGTTTTCCTATTTTTAGCCAGTTTTAGGGAAACTGGTTCCAGTAGGTGGAGCTCTTTCTCAATGTTTGTTCCGTTTTCATTGACGTGGGGACTTGTTTTTCACCTTTCTTTTCTACACTGCCTTAGTCATAACTTGGTACAGGTACTTAAAACAGTGTCTGAAATTAGCATCAAATGTAGGTTGTGTGTTTCTATAAAACGAGTTTTCCCCCAAGTTGTTTCATGGAACAGCTATGATTAATTTCCTTCTGAGATCTGATCAAACACTATTGACTTTTTTTTCCCTTTGATTATCTACATCAAAGACCCAAAATACCTACACCTTACTATGAAGCTATGTCCAGGTCCTTGATCAAATGTGACATCTTTTGATGTGAATTCTTATCATGCATATCAATTCCCTGGCTTTTGTGTTACATGGTCTGTGTTGCCTCACTCCTCCTGTATATTAGCAATGTTGAGTTTGGGGTTTAGAAGCTGCAAATGTATTTGATCATAAATATGCATACAGCAAGAAAGCTTTTTCTCATCTGGATAATCCATTTAGTGCCACATCTACAGGCTTCTCCATATACTTGGAATTATGCACAGGAAACAGAATTTTAAAAAAGAAATGTCTAGAGGTTGTCACTTTTAGAAGCAGTAGTCTGAGTTGTAAAATGGACATCCATGAGCCAGTTTCAGGCCTTAGTAGATTTTTTTTTTAATTAGTAATCTATTTGCTTTAAGAAATGTCATCTAAACTCTAGACTTTGCACTGATTTATTAGTAAACATTAGTAACCATAGTTTTGACTAATTTATTAGTAAAAAGTAAAATTTAAAACTTACATATGGAAATTTATAGCAGAGTTATGACGCTGTTTCTTCAGTGAACCTTCAGGAATTTTTTGCAGGAATAAAAAAAATGTAGCTGAAGTGTCCAGCATCTGTGACCACAGGTATGAGAGCACTCCAATAATTTCATTGCTTCTCTCCCCTCTTCATGCTTCAAGGCTGGTAGTGGGGAATCTGAGTAAAATTAATTCAACAGATAGTTATTGAGCACTCAAACAATCTTAGTAGCTAGACACAGGAATCTGAATAAATATGGATTTTGTCTTTTTGAAGGATATACACAAATGCATAATTATAGTTGTTACTATTGTGATGTGTTATCATGGCAATCTCAATCTCTATACATGTATAAAATTAATTTCCTGACTCTTGGTTTTCTCATATATTCTCCCCCACTCAATATGCATCTTCCAGCCAATATGCCAGAGACTTTTCACATACTTTAAAAATGATTTAAGTTCCACAACAATCTTTGAGGGGGATATTATTCACCACAGTTTATAGATGAGGTTTGAAGCAGTTATAAAAGCAATGTTCCATTGACCCCATCTTATTATCTGTAATGTTCTTTTCCAGTGTCACATACTGGGACCTAGAGAGTCAGAGGCTTGGGTATTCAAGACACAGTAGATGCTGCCCCACATTTTGGGTCTCCAATCCCCATGAAATTAGTGAGTATAAAATTGTCCTTTTGCTTCAGTGAATTTATCAGAAGGCCTTCCCTAAACATATCAAAGGGCCAGTGATCTCCCATTTCTCTTAAGAAAATTGGCATAGATATGACATATAAGATTGTATAAATTTAAAGCTGTATAATTCCATTTACTTTTGGATATTGCAAGAGTGTATTGCACTGGGGTGGGAGGAGGGCTGCGAAAATCCCTCAGGAAAAAATTTCTGCTCCTTCCTCGTTAGCCTGTCACTGCTACATCCAGGAACAATCCTGTCTATGGGAATCTCAACTGAGGGTGCCGTCCGACTGGCTAGGATCAATTGGTACTTGTTCTCAATGACAGCAGCTTATTGGACTTCCAAGCCTCCAGAACTGTGAGAAAGACACTCTTGCTGTTTATAGCAGTCTGAACTAACATAGTAATTAATCCAGGTAGAGTTTGCATGTGGTTGAGCAGGGATCCAGTTTCATTTTCCTCATTATTTTTTATATTTCTAGAACTTAATTGGTACGTAGTAGTGGTCAGTAAAGTCTGTTGACTGATGGAATTGAAGTTTCCTCGAAAGTGGGGAAAAGAAGAGTGTGTATGTGTGTGGTAGTGAGTGTACTGTGTGAGTGTGTGGGGGGGGTGAGTGCGTGTAAATCCTGTGAAAGGTGTTTCCCTCTGACTGAGAAGACTATGGTCAGAACTGGTGGCTATAATCCCTCCTCCCACCTCAGCTCAAATATTGACTTAGGGTTTCTGTGGGACGATGGAATGGGAGCACAGATTTAAGAAAATATTTATCTCTTGATTGAAATTTACTCAGATTTCTGTTTTCAATTCAGTTTTATTTGAATGTGATAGAGCCAAAGGTTATATTAAAAATATCTAAAGCTGGTACCAGTACTCTTGCCTAGAGAATCCCAGGGACAGAGGGGCCTGGTGGGCTGCAGTCCATGGGGTCGCAAGAGTCGGACACGACTTAGTGACTAAACCACCAGCAGCACCAGCCCTAAAGCTGTACCACTTAGATGCGGACCAGTTAAAGTGATGCTTTTAATATGTCATATTGGTGTGTTCTGGCTGGATACTAACCATGGAAATAATAGTTTCCCTGTTATTTTTAGATATTATTAAGTGATAATATATATAAAAGAGCTCCATGAACCAAAGACTTACAGAAATGTTAGGTAATACTATTATTATCTCTGTTTGCTTAGAAATACAATGTGAAAACCCTATATTTCTATATAAAATGGATTCTGGTTGCTAGAATACACCTCTCTGGATCAATGGTTGAAAGAAGGTAAAGAGTTTAAAAACTTTCCTTTGACTTGGCTGGAAAATTCTCTGCACCCCAGTGTGACTTGACCTCAGGGCCATGCTGGATACTAACCATGGAAATAATAGTTTCCCTGTTATTTTTAGATATTATTAAGTGATAATATATATAAAAGAGCTCCATGAACCAAAGACTTACACAAATGTTAGGTAATACTATTATTATCTCTGTTTGCTTAGAAATACAATGTGAAAACCCTATATTTCTATATAAAATGGATTCTGGTTGCTAGAATACACCTCTCTGGATCAATGGTTGAAAGAAGGTAAAGAGTTTAAAAACTTTCCTTTGACTTGGCTGGAAAAGTCTCTGCACCCCAGTGTGACTTGACCTCAGGGCCAGCCAGCACCTGTTCTTTGACCTCTGATGCTGCTGAAGTTTTAGTTCAGAAAAGTTTGGGGGCCCCTTTGTGGTTCTCCAGTCTGATTTGAGTGTTTTCCTATTTTTAGCCAGTTTTAGGGAAACTGGTTCCAGTAGGTGGAGCTCTTTCTCAATGTTTGTTCAGTTTTCATTGACGTGGGGACTTGTTTTTCACCTTTCTTTTCTACACTGGCTTAGTCATAACTTGGTACAGGTACTTAAAACAGTGTCTGAAATTAGCATCAAATGTAGGTTGTGTGTTTCTATAAAACGAGTTTTCCCCCAAGTTGTTTCATGGAACAGCTATGATTAATTTCCTTCTGAGATCTGATCAAACACTATTGACTTTTTTTTCCCTTTGATTATCTACATCAAAGACCCAAAATACCTACACCTTACTATGAAGCTATGTCCAGGTCCTTGATCAAATGTGACATCTTTTGATGTGAATTCTTATCATGCATATCAATTCCCTGGCTTTTGTGTTACATGGTCTGTGTTGCCTCACTCCTCCTGTATATTAGCAATGTTGAGTTTGGGGTTTAGAAGCTGCAAATGTATTTGATCATAAATATGCATACAGCAAGAAAGCTTTTTCTCATCTGGATAATCCATTTAGTGCCACATCTACAGGCTTCTCCATATACTTGGAATTATGCACAGGAAACAGAATTTTTAAAAAGAAATATCTAGAGGTTGTCACTTTTAGAAGCAGTAGGCTGAGTTGTAAAATGGACATCCATGAGCCAGTTTCAGGGCTTAGTAGATTTTTTTTAAAATTAGTAATCTATTTGCTTTAAGAAATGTCATCTAAACTCTAGACTTTGCACTGATTTATTAGTAAACATTAGTAACCATAGTTTTGATTAATTTATTAGTAAACAGTAAAATTTAAAACTTACATATGGAAATTTATAGCAGAGTTATGACGCTGTTTCTTCAGTGAACCTTCAGGAATTTTTTGCAGGAATAAAAAAAATGTAGCTGAAGTGTCCAGCATCTGTGACCACAGGTATGAGAGCAGAAAATGTAACAAATTCTTTTTTCATTTGTCTTGTTTTCTTTTTCCCCCTTTCCTGCTGTTTGACTTGTGAGCAGTACAGAAAGCACATTTCAAGTATGTTGTATTTTTCTACTGTTAGCCTGGAAGCATGATAAGTAGATGGTAACAGCACATTAATGGAGTATAGTGGACCAGGTATGTTAGACTTTCTGCTAAGATGCTGAGAGGTGTTTAAGGAGATTAGAGATAAAGAGGAATAGCTGCTGCTATAATCTACTGATGTCTCTGGGTACTAGGCAGGAAGACAAGAGAACACTCCAATAATTTCATTGCTTCTCTGCCCTCTTCATGCTTCAAGGCTGGTAGTGGGGAATCTGAGTAAAATTAATTCAACAGATAGTTATTGAGCACTCAAACAATCTTAGTAGCTAGACACAGGAATCTGAATAAATATGGATTTTGTCTTTTTGAAGGATATACACAAATGCATAATTATAGTTGTTACTATTGTGATGTGTTATCATGGCAATCTCAATCTCTATACATGTATAAAATTAATTTCCTGACTCTTGGTTTTCTCATATATTCTCCCCCACTCAATATGCATCTTCCAGCCAATATGCCAGAGACTTTTCACATACTTTAAAAATGATTTAAGTTCCACAACAATCTTTGAGGGGGATATTATTCACCACAGTTATAGATGAGGTTTGAAGCAGTTATAAAAGCAATGTTCCATTGACCCCATCTTATTATCTGTAATGTTCTTTTCCAGTGTCACATACTGGGACCTAGAGAGTCAGAGGCTTGGGTATTCAAGACACAGTAGATGCTGCCCCACATTTTGGGTCTCCAATCCCCATGAAATTAGTGAGTATAAAATTGTCCTTTTGCTTCAGTGAATTTATCAGAAGGCCTTCCCTAAACATATCAAAGGGCCAGTGATCTCCCATTTCTCTGAAGAAAATTGGCATAGATATGACATATAAGATTGTATAAATTTAAAGCTGTATAATTCCATTTACTTTTGGATATTGCAAGAGTGTATTGCACTGGGGTGGGAGGAGGGCTGCGAAAATCCCTCAGGAAAAAATTTCTGCTCCTTCCTCGTTAGCCTGTCACTGCTACATCCAGGAACAATCCTGTCCGTGGGAATCTCAACTGAGGGTGCCGTCCGACTGGCTAGGACCAATTGGTACTTGTACTCAATGACAGCAGCTCAGTGGTGAGAGGGGGTGGTACTTTTTGATCATGGCTCCTTTTGGAAACCTTTATAGACGATGACAGCAGCTACTCCTCATTACCTCCCATCTCTTTCACTATCGCTTTGGTGTCTTGGCAGGCAGCGCTCATAGTTCAGCACCACTAGTGGAGGACAGCTCACAGCACCTTCAGTACTTAACTGAGTTCTTCAGGGGCGGATCTGGGAAGGAAGATGGGTTCACCAGGGAGGTGAGTCTGGGTTACAGATCTACTGCGAGGTTTCCTTATAGCAGTTTTGAACTTCTGAGGCAAGGCAGAGGTCTTCAGAATTCCTTAGTTCAGAGTGAGCTTGTATGCTTCTTGCGGTTACTATGAAGTAACTACAATTTTCTCCAGGCAATATCTGAACTAAAATTCCTCTTAATGTGCCTCCTCAGTAGATCACGAAAGCTGGGAGTAGCCATAGGGAACCTCATATTTCTTCAAACTGGATGCTTGGAACTAAATTTCAGAAGGTTCTCTGGGTTAAATAGATGAAAGTGGTCACCTTTTAATTCTTGGTGTATGATTTCTGAGGTGTCTGCTCTCATTGACTTAGAGAACAAGAATAAAAACTACTTTTCTATTATTAATAGTTCTGCTATGAACATTGGGGTGCATGTATCTTTTAAAAATAGAGTTTTTGCCTTTTGGGGACATATGCTCAGGGTTGGGATTCTTGGATCGTATGGTAGCTCTATTTTTAGTTCTGAAAGGAAACTCCATACTGTTTTCCATAGTGGCTGTATATTCCCGCCAATAATGTAGAAAGGTTACCTTTTCCCCACAGGTCTCCAGAATTTATTATTTTTAGATTTTTAATGATAGCCATTCTGCCTGGTATGAGGTCATGTCTTATTGTGGTTTATATTTGCATTCTCTAATAATTAATGATGTTGAGCAACTTTTCATGTGCTTGTTGGCCATCTGTATGTCTTCTTTGGTTAAATGTCTATTTAGGTCTTTCTGCCTATTTTTTGACTGAATTGTGTTTTTTTGATATTGTGGTATATGAGTTGTTTGTATATTTTGGATATTAACCATTTGTTAACACCATTAACAAATATCATTTAATACCATTAACAAATGGTCACCATTTTTTTGTCATATCATTTGTCAATATTTTTTCCCATTATGTATCTTTTCATTTTGTTGTGGTTTCCTGTGCTGTGCAAAGTTTTTATGTTTGATTAGGTCCCATTTATTTATTTTGGCTTTTATTTCTTTTGCCTTAAGAGATTGGTCTAAGAAGTTATTACTAAGATTTATGTCAGAGAATGTTTTGCCTATGTCCTCTTCTAAGAGTTTTATGACATCATGTCTTTTATTTAGATCATTAAACCATGTTGAGTTTATTTTTGGATATGGCATGAGGGAGTGTTCTAATTCCATTGATTTATGTGTAACTGTCCAGCTTTCCAAACACCACTTGTTGAAGAGACTATTTTTTCTCCATTGTGTATTCCTGCCTCTTTTGCTGTAGGTTAATTGACCATAGGTGTGTGGTTTATTTCTGGGCTCTCTATTTTGTTCCGTTGATATCTTTATGTCTGTTTTTATGCCAAGATGTGGAAATAACCCAAGTATCCATCAACATACAGTTGGTTTAATAAGATGTAATATATAAATATCAATACAGTGGAATATGACTTAGTCATGGAAAGAATGAAATATTGCCATTTGCAGCAACATGAATGACCTAGAAAATATCATACTATGTGGCACTGATCAGTTGGACAGAGAAAGACAAATATTATATGATATTGCTTATATGTAAGAATATAGAAAATAGTACAAATGAATCTATGTACAAAATAGAAACAGATTCACAGGGATAGAAAACAAACATGGTTACCAAATGGGAAGGAGAAAGGGGGAGGGATACATTTCAAGTATGGGATTAGCAGATACAAGCTACTATACATAAACGAGTGAAGCAATAAGTTTTTACTGTATAGCACAGGGAACTATGTTCAATACCTTGCAATAAACTATAATGGAAAATACTCTAGAAAAATATAACTGAATCATTTTGCTGTACACCTGAAACTAAAACAGTATTGTAAGTCAACTATATCTCAAAAAAGAAACAAAAAATACTAGCTTTCTTCTGGCAGACTCTGGCTTCCACATGTCTTTTCTCTCCTTCACCTGCCAGCTCAAAGATTTGAAAGAGATGGCTTTTTCTTAGGAGTTTATTCGTGGTGTTCTTGCTTAACCCTTCTCCTCTTCATTCCTGGGAAAGACCTTTTTCTTTTTAGTTTAGCTGAGGAAATTAATTTTCATGTTGTTGTTTTCTTCCACAGTATTGCTAGAACACAGCAATACTCACAGTATTGCTAAAGAGTAAATAGTAGGTAACTAACCATTTCATGTTAAGAACTACCATGTTGAGAAACCCCACAAGTGGAAATGGAAGTTTAACAGCATTAGCCATAGATCCCTATGCAATTGCACTTTGTAAATTCCAAATGACCAGGTGGCTGTGTGTGGTGTTGCAAAAGAATGGCATTGGCCCTGAGGCAATTCCAACTGGTCAGCTTCTATAGGCCATTTAAACTCGGGACTATTTATAGAGCAGAGGGAGAGTCCTTACAAACAGTCCTTCAAAGAGCCTTGTGAGCCCAAGGCTTTGTGGCTCCAGAGCCCGCTATATAAATCAGATTTTAAATGAGTATTCAAATTGAAGAGGTATGTACATCTGTTATGAGGCCGGTCATAGACTATAGGAGATGAGGGGTCATTTACTTGAGTTTTGGTTGTTTTGAGAAAAGGTGACCCCAATGGGTTCAACTGTTTTTACACATTTGGTCAATCTTAAAGGCAAGCTCCCTTATTGACAGAGAAAATTAGTTCCCCCAGGGAGCTTTGGGGCAGAACCCAGTGCAGATCTCCCTTTCGTTAGTGCCACAGTTTTTACTGGGAGTTTCAAATCCTATAACTAGGATTGTTTTAAAATAAAAATAGCACTTGAATTATCCACTTAGGACAGTTCATAGTCTATGTGCCGAGCTTATCTTGGGGTTTTGTACATTCCTTGGCACACCAGACACACAAACACAATTTGAGAGTGTAACCCTGGCTGGATCCTGGGCTGGATCTGTTTGTCTAAGCCTCTGGGGAGCTTCCCTGATAGATCAGTTGGTAAAGAATCTGTCTGCAGTGCAGGAGACCCTGGTTGAATTCCTGGGTTGGGAATGTCCGCTAGAGAAGGAATGGGCTACCCACTCCAGTATTCTTGGGCTTTCTTTGTAGCTCAGCTGGTTAAGAATCTGCCTGCAAAATGAGAGACCTGGGTTTGATCCCTGAGTTGGGAAGATCCCTTGGGGAAGGAAAAGGCTACCTACTTTAGTGTTCTGGCCTGGAGAATTCCATGGAGCGTATAGTCCATGGGGTCACAAAGAGTCGGACACGACTGAGCGATTTTCACTCGCTGAGGGAGGAGACCCACCTGCATGGTTCCTAGGAGCCAGTAACCCACCTTCTCACCATGTGGTTGGTCCCTATGAAAACAGCACTTCTGTGGTTCCTGAGCTTAGTTATAATCATTCCCTCTGGCTCATTTAAAACTTTACTTGTTGACATGCTTTCATCACTGCTGGTTTTTGTTGAGACATTTGTCTTCCTGATTTGGTCCTTGCCTCTGTCTTCTTGCCAAGGTTTAGGACTGCTTCCCAAGCTTGGCCTTTTCAGCTCTCTCCTTGACTTCAGTCTTTCCTTTGCATACCAATCATTGGACTTCTAGGCAGTCCATCCCTGCCCCCAAGATACCCTATTTTAGCACAGTTTACTCAGCAACATCTACTCCAGATTGGCTAATGTCCCATGAAGAGAGCCAAGGGTAGGTCCTGCCCTCTCAACAAGGGGACACAGAGGACAAGAATGTGTGATTGGGTAACACTTTGTATCCACGGTTTCTTTCAATATGTCCTGGAGCCTTGAACTAGACTAACTTTTCTATCATTCTTTCAATTAGAATACTGTTCTCAACCAAACATTAGTCTGCTGTAGTTTTAAATTACCATGCCTGATTCACAGTGATTGAATTTTAACAAAATTCTTGCCATATTAATATGTTCAGGAGTAGGAAGTTGATTGGGAGTCATTTCATGAGTGGAGAAGAGCAATTTAAAATGGTTAGAACATTTCACGTATCTTAGCACTTGGTTTGGGATGGTTTGGTGCCTGCTTAATATAGGAGAGTGTGAAATTGCCTGACAATGAAATTTCAATCAGTGGCTCTGTATCTGAGGGGAACTCTCCAGCAAATAGGCAGTGAGTTTTCTCACCACTATTTCCCTTTGGAAAATCTCTGACCCTCCCTTTCACCTTGTTTGGGTGTTTGGGGCACATTTCTAGCTAACCTTTAACTAGGCTTAGAGACGTATCAAGCTCCACAGTGATCTAGTCTCTCAATTTGCAAACCTCAGTTCCCTCTGTATTTTCTGCTATTTCAGAAATGGAAAAGATCACAACCTAGAAAAATTTTGACAAAACAAACTCCATTCCCAAGTTGCAGAACAATTATATACTTCTCTGGAAATTTAAGCCTTTTTTTGGGGTAGTATGTTGAGCATCAGTAGTGTAAAGGTGTTTACACAGCACCTGGGAATCAGAGTGTGGCCAAGCAGGTGAGATTTTCTTCAGCTTGCACCTTGCCGATTTTGATCTCAGTTTTGTTTTAAGGTTATCACAATGAGTTAAAGAATTCCACCTAGGTCTAAACCATGTGAAAGGTAGATTTCTGTAGACTTGAAAACCAAGGAGCTTGATTCTCAGTGGCCTTTGAGAAATAACTCTGTGATTAAAAAAAATGTTATCCTCCTGGCAGCTCATCTCAATATAGTACATTAAGACACCTGGTAGGGAAGTATTACCACCTTAGGTAGAATTGACAAACAGATGAGGATACTTTTAAGATATCTCTATTCCCTCTTTTTTTCCCCTCTCCAATTTTAATCCTAACTCTAACCCTCACCAGCCTCTCTGCCCTTTGAAATGTCATCTCAGTCTTTCCTCTTTAACTCAGTCCTCCCTTTCTGTCAAAATATTTTGGTTCAACACTTGTCTTCTAGAAATTCTGATTCCTCTTAGTACATTGATGAGTGCATGTCTGTATGCTCAATTGCTCAGTTGTGTCTGACTCTTTGTGACCCAATGGACTATAGCCCTCCAGGCTCTTCTGTCCATGGGATTTCCCAGGCAAGAATACTGGGGTGGGTTGTCATTTCCTTCTCCAGGGGATCTTCCTGACCCAGGGATCAAACCCTTGTCTCCTGCGTCTCCTGCATCGGCAGGTGGATTCTTTACCACTGAGCCACATGGGAAGCCCACATTGATGGGTACTAATGGATTAATCTATCACCTGTCATAATCCACATGTCTCTTTTATTATTATTATTTTCAGGTTTTATTTATTTACTTATTTTTAAAAGGTATACAATGTGATGATTTAATATATGTATACATTTGGAAGTGATTGATAAAATCAAAGTAACTTACCTATTACCTGGCTACCAATAATTTTGGTAATGAAAACACTTAAGATTTACTTGCTTAGCAAATTTCAAGTTTACAGTAGTGTTATTAACTATAGTCATCATGCTGTATATTAGATCCCCAGAACTTATTCATCTCATAACTGAAGATTCATAGCCTTTCACCAATGTCATTTCCACCATCCCTCAGTCCCTGGTAATCACCATTGTCTGGTTCTATGGGTTCAACTTTTTCAGATTCCACATGTAAGTGAGATCATACAGTATTTGTCTTTCTGTGTTTGGCTTATTACCCTTAGCATAGTGTCCTCCAGCTTTGTCCTTTTTGGTTCAGCCGTTATGGGAAATGATATGGAGGTTCCTCAAAAAGTAATAGTAGGTCTACCGTATGATTCAGCAAATTTACTTCTGGATATGTATCCAAAGGAACTGAATCAGTATTTCTCAGAATCATTTCCCATTATGGGAAATGATATGGAGGTTCTTCAAAAAGTAATAGTATGTCTACCATGCTTCTGCTGCTGCTGCTAAGTCACTTCAGTCATGTCCGACTCTGTGTGACCCCATAGACGGCAGCCCACCAGGCTACCCCATCCCTGGGATTCTCCAGGCAAGAATACTGGAGTGGGTTGCCGTTTCCTTCTCCAATGCATGAAAGAGAAAAGTGAAAGTGAAGTCGCTCAGTCTGTCCGACTGTTAGCGACCCCATGGACTGCAGCCCACCAGGCTACTCCGTCCATTGGATTTTCCAGGCAAGAGTACTGGGGTGGGGTGCCATTACCATATGATTCAGCAAATTTACTTCTGGATATATATCCAAAGGAACTGAATCAGTATTTCTCAGAATCATCAGTATTTTGATGAGATACTGAGATATTTGTACCCCCAGGTTCATTCTTGCATTATTCACAATAGTCAAGATATGGAAACTATTTTAATGTTCATCAGTGGATAAGCACATCATGAATATGTTATGTGTGTGTGTGTGTGTGTGTAATGAAATATTATTCAGCCATGAAAGAGAAAATCCTGGTGCTGCCCCATGTTTATTTTTAACAGTCCTTTGGAGACAAGGGATTAATTGCCATCAGTGACTCTGACCCTGGTAGTGGATATTTCTGCCCTGCAGTAGTTAGACAGAATGATAATTTTGAGCAGGTGGTCTTTTCCCATGCCTTCCAAAGCCTTTGAGAAGGGCTTTACCCTTCACTGTTGACCTCAAATAAAGCCTGCAGGGACCATTGGTGTTTCTCCGGTATTTACTGAAGGACGAATCTCAGAGTACATTAACTTGTAAGAAATGCATACTAGGGCAGGCATGCATTGTTTATTAACTTGTTTCAAAGGCAATTTAAGAAAGCTCAAGTCTGATTAAATGATACAGAAATGATGTTTCTGGAGAAAAGATCTCAGTTCATTAATTTTTAAAATCTCTGCCCCTCCCCCATCTTTTGAGCTGCAGTGCTTTTTTTCATTCTATTATTTATTTATTTTTCCAAAAAGCTGTTTTGAAGTCTCTGAATTTTCCTCTTGGGTACATTTCAGTCCCTTAGCACTATTATTCAAATGTTCAGCATTTAAAATCACTAAATGTCTTTCCTGGGATTATAACTTTTATTCCCATTTATTTAATGAATGCAAATCAAATATTTATCATGTGATTGTGATTAAAACATATAACCCCCTAAAGATGTTTATATTAAAGGAGTTCTTCCTGAAAAATATCCTTATGTTTTTTAACTGTTACTGTACAGTTGTGAAGTGCATCTTTTGATGTATATTTATATTGATAAAATTAAAACTATAAAAAATTAAAAAAATGACTTCTCAATAAACCCCAGGAAGTTATTTATATATATCAAGATTCCTCATTTTAGTGTTGAGGACATTTTTAAGTGATCTGAGGCAAAGGAACCTGCTTGGGGTCTCCTTGTGAATTGGGGGGGTGCTGTTGGAGCACACAGCTCCTGATGAATCGCTGAGTTTTGAGCCACATGCAGGAATTATAGCTAATGATTCTCAGGTGAACACAAGGACTGACTGCACAGTTGCAACAAAGTGGATTGTTTGTGTTATTTAAGATAAAAGACATTCTATCAACAAACTTTAGGGACATATTTGTCAAATTTAGTTATTTTTTATAGTGGAGGGCAGAGGAGCCTGGTGTGCTGCAGTCCATAGGGTGGCAAAGAGTCAGACACAGAAATTCAACAACAACAACAATGAGTTATAATGCACTGATTGGGTGTTTGAGAAACTGCTCTGGGGAGGTGGTTCAGATGTTAGGGCGTGATGCCAGGAGTGGCCTGGGCTTTATGTGGCCAGTGGGCTTCTCGGAACTCTTTGAGGAAACACAGATGAGCATATCCACGTTTAGGTGAAGCTGTGGAGAAAACCAAGGAGCAGAACAGATGTTGAAAAGAATTGTGGTGCTAGTTTGCTGGAAAGAAGGGAGAAGTAAAGCTATGGGAGTGAAGGAGGCACTGAGGCTTGGAGGCACAGGGAGGACCCCATTTCTGGGCCCCTAGTTACACTTCCACACCAGGTCACATTCATTTCATAGCATCCCCCAGGGGCAGGCCTTATTGCCCCAGCTGATATGTGGGGAAAATGAGACACAAGGAGAGATTAAAAGCTGCTTGAAGTCACACAGCTAGGATGTTTCAGAATTAGAATTCTGACCCAAGATGTTCAAGCCATGATTCTGCTAATTCATATTACAAGCATAGCAGAGAGGTTTATTCTCCTTGATGATTTCTCTGAAGGATGCTTTTTTCCTTGTCTGTTTATCTCTTAAGATGTTCACCCATAGTGACCAGGTCTCCTTATCTCTGGGCTGTTCATGGGGCATTTTCCTAATTTCCTTTTATCACGATGCAGATTTTAGCCTGGCCTGTGTTGCTCCTCATTTAGATTCCAGACAGAGGAAGCATCTAGCTTTTGGCAACCTCAGCTTGGCAGAACCTCTGAAGGGCTTCTGCAGAGAGAGACAATCTCAGAAACATCAGTCATTTTCCCAGAGGTGCAGGGACAGTGAAGAGAACAGGTCTAGCATGTGTCACCCTGTGACCAGCTGTGACTTCTGCAGCTGCTTTCTCTCCAGGATGCTGCGTCCTATAAAAGGCAGGAGCCATGGAAAGCCAGCCTGCACCTGCAGCTCTGGATGGGTGAGTCCCTCCATGAGGCAGGGCAGCCAGGGCAGATCCGCAAGGCTGCAGGTAACATTGGGCTCCCGACCGCCCCTGGAGTCCTGCTATCAGACTCTCTAGAGCGAGCAGGAGGGTGGAAAAGGTTCCAAGGAATGATCACGTCTAGAGCTATACATATTCTCCCTGGTGGGATGGTTTCAATGCTGTGGTTGTTAGCACTTTTCTGTGGGCCTCTGCCCTCTAAGAGCTAATATTATGGCCTTCATTCTTTGTGGTTATAGGACTCTCATAGGGAACGAGGACTCAGGGACTGAGTTTTGTTTCTGTACCATAGTGTCTGGGTCTTTGTTAGCAGCCACATGCAGGAGTCAGCTGCTTTTCTTGTGCAGTCGCTAAGTCATGTCTGACTCTTTTTGACCCATGGATTGCAGCACAGCAGGCTCCTGTCTTTCACTTTCTTCTGGAGTTTGCTCAGATGTATGTCCACTGAGTCAGTGACGCTATCTAACCATCTCATTCTCTACCACTGACTTCTCCTCCTGCCTTCAATGTTTCTCAGCATCAGAGTCTTTTCCAGGGAGTCAGCTCTTCATATCAGGTGGCCAAAGTACTTTAGCTTCAGCATCAGTCCTTCCAATGAATTTTCAGGACTGATTTCCTTTAGGATGGACTGGTTTGACCTCCTTGCAGTCCAAGGGACTCTTGAGAGTCTTCTCTAATACCACACAGTTCAAAAGCATCAGTTGTTTGACACTCAACCTTCTTTGTCATCCAACTCTCACATCCATATATGACTATTGGAAAAAACATAGTTTTGACTAGACGGACCTTTGTCAGCAAGGTGATGTCTCCGCTATCTACGTTTGTCATGGTTTTCCTTCCAAGGAGCAAGTGTCTGTTAATTTCAAGGCTGCAGTCACCATCTGCAGTGATTTTGGAGCTCAAGGAAGTAAAATCTGTCACTGCTTCCATTATTTCCCCCTTCTATTTGCCATGAAGTGATAGAACCAGAAGCCATGATCTTAATTTTTTGAATGCTTAGTTTCAGGCTAGCATTTTCCATTTTCTCTTTTACCCTCTTTAAGAGGCTCTTCAACTTGTCTTCACTTTCTGCTATTAAAGTAGTATCATATGCTTATCTGAGGATGTTAATATTTCTCCAAGCAATCTTGATTCCAGCTTGTGATTCATCCAGCTTCGCATTTCACACGATGTACTCTGCATAGAAGTTAAATAAGCAGGGTGACAATATACAGCCTTGACGTACTCCTTTCCCAGTTTTCAACCAATCAGTTTCATGTCCGGTTCTAACTGTTGCTTCTTGACCTGCATACAGATTTCTCATGAGACAGGTAAGGTGATCTGATACTCCCATCTCTTTAAGAATCTTCCAGTTTGTTGTGATCCACATAGTCAAAGGCTTTAGCATAGTCAATGAAACAAAAGTAGATGTTTTTCTAGAACTCCCTTGCTTTTTCCATGATCCAGCAAATGTTGGCAATTTGATCTCTGATTCCTCTGCCTCTTCGAAACTCAGCTTGTATGTCTGGAAATTCTTGGTTCACATACTGCTGAAGCCTAGCTTGAAGAATTTTGAACATAACCTTGCTAGCATGTGAAATGAGTGCAATTGTGCAGTAGTTTGAATATTCTTTGACACTGCCCTTCTTTGGAATTGGAATGAAAACTGACCTTTTCCAGTCCTGTGGCTGCTGCTGAGTTTTCCAAATTTGCTGGCGTATTGAATGTGGCACTTTAACAGCATCAGGTCTTAGGATTTTAAATACCTCAGCTGGAATTCCATGACCTCTACTAGCTTTGTTCGTATTAATGCTTCCTAAGGCCCTCTTTACTTCACACTCCAGGATGTCTGGCTCTAGGTGGGTGACCACACCATCATGGTTAGCTGGGTCATGAAGACCTTTTTTATATAGTTCTTCTGTGTGTTCTTACCACCTCTTCTCAATCTCTTCTTTTTCTGCTAGATCCTTACTGTTTCTGTCTTTTATCATGCTGATCCTTACATGACATGTTCCCTTGATATCTCCAATTTTCTTGAAGAGATCTATAGTCTTTCCCATTCTATTGTTTTCATCTATTTCTTTGCATTGTTCATTTAAGAAAGAAAGTTAAGTCGCTCAGTCGTGTCCGACTCGTTGCGACCCCGTGGACTGTAGCCCACTAGGTTTCTCCATCCATGGGATTCTCCAGGCAAGAATACTGGAGTGGGTTGCTATTTCCTTGTCCAGAGGAACTTCCTGACCCAGGGATTGAACCCAGGTCTCCTGCATTACAGGCAGACGCTTTAACCTCTGAGCCACCAGGGAAGCCGTTCATTTAAGAAGGCCTTCTTATCTCTCCTTGCTATTCTCTGGAACTCTGCATTCAGTTGGATATATCTTTCCCTTTCTCCCTTGCCTTTCACTTCTCTTCTTTTCTCAGCTATTTGTAAGGCCTCATCAGACAACCATTTTTTTCCTTGCATTTCTTTTTCTTGGGGATGGTTTTGGTCACTGCCTTCTGTACAGTGTTATGAACCTCTGTCTAGGGTTCTTCAGGCACTCTGACTACCAGATCTAATCACTTGAATCTGTTCATCACCTCCAGTGTACAGTCATAAGGAGTCAGGGAGGATAGTAAGTACTTGTTGAATGAATAGGTCAATAATGAATGGCAAACATGATTCACTGGGATTTATTAAAAAGTGTTCTTGACAAGATCCCTGGAGGAGGGCACAACAAGCCACTCCAGTATTCTTGCCTGGAGAATCCCATGGACAGAAGAGCCTGGTGGGCTACGGTCCACCGGGTCATAAAGAATCTGACATGACTGAAGCAACTTAACGTGCATGCAACCCATTCAATCCTCATAATTACCTTGAGGTGGGTACTTTTATAATGATCACTTCCATTTTACAGATCAGAAAATAAAAATACAGAGAAGAAGCTTGTTCTGGTCACCTAGCATGTAGTGAAACTTGTGTTACCAAGTCTAAGTTTGTATTACTTATTGTACAAAAGGCCAATAAATTGAATGATAATTTATTAAGGCAAGGAATAGAGACTATATTTGGAAATCCAGCAGATGGAGAAGATGGTGGACTTGTGTCCCAAAGAGCCAGCTTACCTGAGTTAGAATTCAGGCTTCTTTTATACTAGAAGGGGAGGGAGTCAAGTCAAACGTTTCCTGAGGAAACGTGTTAATTTCTTCCTTCCTTTCTTTCTTTTTTTTTTATAGGTGTCTTATCTTTATTTTCTTTTTTAAAATTTAAATTTATTTGTTTTAATTGGAGGCTAATTACTTTATAATATTGTATTGGTGGAATTTCTTCCTTTCTGCAGTCATTCACAAGCAGGCCTGGTCAAGATGCTTCCTGTGAGCAAAAAAAAAAAAGGTATTTTAGCTTACTGATCATTACCTGGGAGGCAGGGTTCCCAGAAGTGGACCATTATGTATAATTTAAGCTTATAGGTAACATTCCTATGGTGATTAACTTGTGATTAACTATAGTGATTCCTATAGTGATTAAGAATGCAAAAGTTCTTACTGTTATACTTGGAATCAAATTTAGATCCTCTGGCCCTGAGTCTGTTTTTTGGCTACTAATCTATACTGCTTCTTGGAGGAGGGTAGGGGCTGACAGCAACCTTTCTAGAATCTTTAAGGTCACAAACACTAGTTACCTTGGCTGCCTATGAAGAGTCTTGAATTTTACTATATATTTCTTTTAAATGGCTTAATTTCAGGAGATGTTACTCTACCTTTAAATATTCTCAAAATTTCTTAAAATGGAAAATCATTCAAGGCTAAGGTGAAATTGATGCAGTTGTTGCTGGAGTATTTTTATACTGGACCTAAAGGTCAGGTTTATGCGTCCATCTGGTGAGATGCTTGTGGGCAGAAATGGCCTGGCTCCAAGCCTTGGAGGCTCCCAGGGGAAGATATTGGTAAGGGGTACAAGTTTTTGCAGAGAGACTGGCTCCTCCCCCTTATCCCTCCTTTCAGAGCTCGAAGTCAGCTCCCCAGCTGGGTACCCCAGAGGCATAGCATTCTTCAAAACACCCGGGGATAGACAAAGAAACAGACTTGTGGTTGCCAAAGGGAAGGCAGTTGAGGGGAAGGGTGGCATGGGAGTTTGGAGTTAGTAGATGCAAATTATTATATATAGAATGGAAAAGCAGGCAGGTCCTAAGCACAGGGAATTGTATTCAGTATCCTGTGATAAACTATAATGAAAAAGAATATGAAAACAGAACGTGTATATGGATACTTTTACTGTATAGCAGAAATTAACACAACATTGTAGATCAACTCTACTTCAATAAAATAAATTAAAAAAAAGTAGCACCATGCACTATGGGAAAGATTCCCTGAGTGTAGGTATGAGCCATTTCCTCATGGGCCAAGCTGGCTTGCAGCTGGTGTGGGTGGCTACGAGGGAGTGAAGCAATGTACGGCTACACAGGCTGATGGGGGTGGTGACAGGAGCTTCTCCTGTCACCTTGGTTTAATTAAGGGGAGCTGGAGGAGGACTTTCTTCAAGGAAATGCCATGAGTGTCTAAGGGATGTTTGAAGTAGGGAGCTCACTTGCAGCATAAGGAAGGA